>CABHPH010147577.1:27877-87235 GCA_902168325.1 Peromyscus nudipes
ACACACACACACACACACACACACACACACACACACACACACACACATTCACACCATGCCAGATACCAGAAAAAAATGGCAGTGGCAAACATGTAAAGGCACAGCAGTAGGAAGAGACATTCTGGGGCCAAAGCCCTTGGGGCCTTGTCTATCCAGGATTCACCCATCAGTGCCTTGCATTCTGGTGGGCCAAACTACTGAAGCTCAGGTGCCACCTGTTGCTCCTTTGACATGACCACTGACAGGACACCAGGTAATAAAACATGTAAGCCCAAAGGGTAGTTCTCATTCAAACCTCCACTACACATGCTTGTGTAACAAGGAAGCTATCAGTTTGAAAGTGGAGGGAAGGATCATGGGAGGGGATGGGGCGAGAGGACATGAAAGGGGCTGGAGGAAGGAAAGAAAGGAGGGGAAGTTATGTAGTTATACTTCAATTAAACATTTAAAATAATTAAAAGAAAATACTGCTCTGATTACATGAAAGTTACCCAAGTAAAGGAGTTTTCTCTGGTGTTTTAGTTGAATTTTGTTATCTAAACTGTAAGGCAAAACTAGGCTCTTTGCTATTACTCAGGGCAGCAATATTTAGACCCACATTCATTTAGACTACTCTGCGGAACTGTTGGGAAATACTAATGCATAGATCTTTCCTATCTCGAAACAATTCATTGAAAAGCTTTTAGAATTTGAAGTTAGAATATGAGTGAAAATCTGAAATAAAATGCCATTCATTGAAACTATTATATGATCTGAGTTATGAAATCAATAGTCCCCAGACTTCACCGTTTGCTTGTACCATGTGGGAAATCTCTAAAGCTGCTCATGCTTGCATCACCTTCCCTGTCCTGTGGTGCACTCAGCATGGAATAGGATATGGGTGTAGGTGTGTTAACCTACCCTAGATGTAGCAAGACGAGGCAGGCTCTGAATACTCCTGTGTTAAAATGTGCTTCTACATTAGCACAGGTTGTTATTTATAATCATGGAATATTAAAAATATGAGGGCCTTTCACAATGAAGTATTCCATATAACTCAGAATCAAGTTGTACTCCAGGTAGCTTACATAAAATGCCTTCCCTTCAGAAATCGATTTGTGCACATATAAGAGGTTGTTTTTCAGAAGTCCTTCTTTTTTAGCACATTTGTGATATAAATTATGAAGATGATAGGAATTATTGGGAGACAGCAATGCTAAAAACAGACATACTGACTAATTTTTATTTGCCAACTCATCTGGATTATTATTTTCACTTGCTTGATTTGAAATTTCAAGAGTAGATTCAGGTTTGCTAATGCCAGTGGGTGTTCTTTCTCAAAAATGTTTTGGCTTATTTCTTTAACAACTCCAATATCATTGAGTAATGAAAAAAACAGATATAACCTTAGTATGTCGGCAGCATAAAACCTTCATGTGTAATGTTAGAATTGTTTTGGAAGGCTATTTGTACTTTCAGAGGTTTTATTTATTTATTTTTATTTTGTTTAATGAAATATATTCTTAATGTAATGAAGTGAAATATAGCACTATGGATGAAATAGATGTGTATATTTGACATTGAAGCTGACTCTCCAGTGGTTTTGCAAGAAGGGTAAAATTGATAAGGTTTTGATCATTAGGTAAAGATATGTATATCTTTAAAAAGCTTGTATAGTCGTGCATAGTTAGCCAGTGAGGAAGTTTGCTTCAGTGCCACTTGGTGATGGGCACAGCTGAGAATATATAGCAAAAATAAATGCGTAAATAACATCAGCACAGATAGGACTTAAGAGAGTCAGGAGCTTAAATAGCATTAATACTATAAAATTAATAATTCCTCCTGAGACTTAGTAGGACTCAAATACTATTTCTAATATCTTAAGAGAGTTGATGATTTATTTTCAGTATGACCTCTAATTAGACTGAGTCATACAGCTGCAAACACAGGAAGAAGACAGCTATGAGGAGAGCTTGATGACCTGTCACTCACCACTCCCTTGAATCGTTCAACATGGCTGGCTGCTGGAGCCTGAAGAAAAGCTTGCAAAGAGCTGAGAACATTGACGATGAAATGCCTTTTGTAGATATAATGGAGAAATAAACATGATACTTTTAAGACAACTCTATTATTTCTAGCACAATCTAAAACAAAGGTGATAGGTGGAGCCATCATATTGATGAAAGTGAAGAGAAAAAGTTAATCTGTCTGAACCTTAATTTGGAACAAGATTGTGGGCACATCTCCTGTGATAATTTGGAAGCCAGTTGTTAACAGAGACAGAGCACTGGAAGGAAATTAGAGTCCTGTCTGAGAAGAACCTATGTGTTTTGCATCTGATAGTAGAGTGGCCTCATACAATTATTGATTCTCTGGAAATGTTCTCATCCCCAATTTCCAGTCATTCTACCTAACTCTAGCAAAGAGACACTACCACCTGGAATTCTGTATTGAGAAGGCACACACCCTAACTTGAATTGAGAGAGAAATCCATGTTCTATGGATGCTATTCACACTCATTTTCACTTCCGTGAAGTATTTTGTTGTAAGAGATAAAACTGAGTACCTCCTCAGTCTCTGACTTCCATTACTTAATTTTGAATTTGTCATTTTTACAATAGTGTGAAAGTGATAGACAATCATACCTTGAAGCTTGAATTTTTGTTTTCTCCCTGACTACTGATGTTTTGCACAGTGCTACCTCATGATTCTGGATAGAATTAAGTGATTCACAGCTCCTAGTCACCCACTCAGTCACAAATATAAATAGCCAATTCTTAGTAGTGTTATCATTATATTCTAACCTGTAGTGTTGGGTAAATTGTGTGATCTACGGATCGTCAACATCTAGTATTTTCAGCCTATGATACTATAACCCAAGTTTATGTTGAGTCAAACTAGTACATTTTATTTACCTGCTTGTCTCTCTCACTTTTCCTTTTCTTGGTTACTACAACGAATGCTGCTATGAACACCCTCTAGCAGTTCTCCAAATATCCATGTAAAATACTCTTCAGGGATTGGTCTACAGAGTGAGTTCCAGGCCAGACAGGGATACACAGAGAAAGCCTGTCTTGGAAAAAAGTCACTATCAAATCATGGTTTTAGTTTACTATCTGCAGAACATTAGATCTAAAAGACAAACACTTGTGGGATCTTAATGAAAAAGAAAAGTATGATATAAGTATTCTGCACCAATAGTCTAATTTGACATTTTCAACATAGATGGTTTCTCAGTAATCTACCTTAGGGATAGCAATTGAACCAGAAAAAAATCTGGAAAGAATACCATCATAAATAATAAATGTTATAATGAAGATAGGTCCGTATATATGACTATATCTATAAAAATACAATTGGAGATACATAAAATATGTTAAAGATTTCACACCACATAGTTAAGTGAAGATACAATAACTTAGACCCCCAATTATATTTTTAATAACTAAACTTTATCTGGAGACTAAAGTAATATAACAGAATCATCCTACCAGAGAAAAGAAATAAAAGTCAATGAACAATATATTCCATGGGTATTCTTCTAGATTTAGCAAAACAGTTTTGAAACACAGGTTTAATATCTTCTTAAAGATAGTGATGATAATGGACAAATAGACATGATAGAAACAATGGAGATATGAATGATAGAAAAGAAATATGCTCAACTGACCAAAATAACATAACAAAAGAAAAAATAAGAATGTTTTATCAGAAAATAAAATAAATATAATGAATTTATATATCCCTCATGAAAATCAAACACATTTGATCTTTAAACAGGATGAGTTTAAACTATGCACATACCCTTTTTAAACTATGCACATACCCTTATGCACAGTTGATTTAATTTTTAAAGATTTGTGGAAATTTGAAAACTCTGAAAATCATTTTTGTATAATTAATTTATTTATTCTACCTCTTGACCTCAGTTCACTCTCCCATTCCCCCCTCTTTACCTCCCCGTGTCTCCTCTCAATCTACTTCTCTGTTTTTCTTCAGAAAGGGCCAGGCCTCCCATGAGTCGCAGCAAAGCATGGCATATCAAGTTGCCATCAGACTAGGCATCTCCCCTTGTATTTAGGCTGGACAAGCCAATCTAGCATGGAAAATAGGTCTCCAAGAGCCAGTCTAAACCTTAGGGACAGTCCCTGCTCTCATAGCTACAAGTCCCACAAATAGCTACACAACTGTCACATATGTGTAGTGGGCTTAGGTCAGTCCCACCCAGGCTCCCTGGTGTTTTTTGGTCCAGAGTCTTTGAGCTCCTATGAGCCAGGTTAGTTGTTTCTGTGGATTTTCTTGTGATGTTCTAAACTCCCCCAAATCTTACATTTGAAAAAGTGAACAACATCAGGAATTTGTAATGTGTGTGTGTGTTTTATCATTTGTTACAATAAAACATACAAAACTTTATTTTACAGACTTAAAATTAAGCAAATATACCTTTCCAGACTACATGCAGAACCATTCTCAATTTAAATATCAACAATGCAAATACATTGCACTAAGTACAACTCTGTAAAACTGACTGCACAAACACTACACTCATCATGATCCCACATCCTCTTCCTGTCCCTGCTGTGGGGAGGCCAGCTCTGAGAGGCTGTTTCAGTGCTTATGATGCTTATCAGCTTCCTGTGGGAAGTTTGTCTCTTCCAAACTGCAGACCACAACAAAAGTGATCTTTTGTGATTTTCATGTATTTCCCACCACATATAATACAAACAATAGGGCTAAATGTGTGTAAATCGACTTTATGTTACTTTGAATACTTTTAGTTAGCCATAAACTTTAGGAAATAAGTTTCCGGATATTGATGATCTATACACAGGTTTTATACTGACCAGGATTCAAAACCCTAACCATTGAATTATTTAACATCAGTCTTACATTTAAATAGTCAAAAGTCTTAAGGAAAGGTTGTCAACTTCCAGTATTTAAAGACAAGATAAAAACATCTAGACAAATACTTCACTAATTTTTATGCCGATAAGAAGAGTTTTATGAATTTCTCAATTAATTCCTGTGAGTGAAATTGCCCTCATTTCTTCTATTGAATTCTAAGGTAATCAGATATCTTGAATTTCAAATGTCTTTTAATTTTACTTGTATCTGTCCTCCTCACAGTAATTAAATTCTGTGTCTATTATAATATCTTTCTCTTGTATATGAGACAAGACACATCACATTGTGACCTCCTCAAAGAGGCCATTATGTGTTATAATATATTAATACATGTTTGATTGTACAGAAGGCCTTTCCCTCCACTGATTATAGACTTCGTTGACTGCTTTTTGTCATGTTTTATCATTCATAGACTTGACAAAATATGTTTTCAAAATGTGTTTAACATAAAAAGACTGTTGAATTCAATTTCAAAAACATATGCACACACACACCTCATAAATATGTACCTCACACACACCTTTCAAGTATAAAAAATATTGTTAAATATATACCAATAAATTCAATATATATATAATGAAACCTGAGAAATGCCAAAAAAGAAACAGTATGCCTGTCAGGCTCTCACCCTCATTGTTCATAAGCACCTTTATATTTAATTAACATTCATTCTCTATATTTGGCCTAATTATAGCAAAATTGATGGTCTCTTTTTTCAGCTCACAGATAAGCATGTTTAAAAAATATCATAATGGATGAGAGGATTTTAATAATAGGTACCAAATACACAGGTACCAATGAGAAAATATGATTAATTGCTTAAATGTGAAACACTGGGAAGCAATGGTACAAAGCACAGTTAGAAACTGTAATGGTAACATGTCCCAGATGCTTGATTATCCATTTATATATCTTTTTGCTGCAGCACAAACAGTAAAAGCATGTTTTTCATGGTGACACTGAGACTTGAAAATGCTCAGAGTGTTCCTTTCCACAACCCAATGATGGCAGACAGAATTTAATACATTTAAAATATTTCTCTTCAAACAGGAAAAGGCAGAAAGTGTCTTTATTGTAACACTCACTTAGACCAGTAAGTCACTTTATGACAATGTCCAAATAATTCTTCTTAAGTAATTTTATGTTCTTTTAAATATGATATAACATAGTGTGTTTTCTCTAAATCCATGTACATCACTGAAAAAAAAAAAGCATTCAAGTATAAAAGATGATGATTTCTATTGCCTGGTTAAAACCGCTGTGAGAGAGCAAGCAGCTCAAGTGTCAGCCCAACAACCTCTCTGGTGAATGGTAGCTTTGAAAAGTAAAAGCTGTGTGAATTCTAGCCTCATCCACAAAAACAATTGTATTTGCTGATTACATCATAGGTTAGGATATTCTCTCAATACAGTTGCTAGCTTGCTTTTATCTGCTTAATTATTGCTAATTAGTTTGTTCTATTGTTAGAGATGCACAATTATGAATCACTGAAGCTTAATCACATGATGGCTGAGTGCAGAAAGTCTTCCAGTAACTTTGATCGAGCTAGAACTCTAGCAAAGACATCTTTAAACTACTCTGTAAAAGCAGATGAAAAGAATCATGTGGTGAATGGGAGAAAAGACTAAGATCAGGCAAACAGACACAGCTTGTCTTTTGCAGTGATTAAATGCTCTGCACTCGGTCCAGAAGTTTTCCTTACCCTATGGTACAGTATTCTTAACGCAGGTTCTCCAAAGACCGGAAGGGGAGATGTATGCCAACAGCCCAGAGCTTAGGAAAGCAAATAAAACATTTGAAAAGTAACGGTGCTTGAAACGTATTTTGACTGCATTTACTGCTATCTCTATAAAACATAATGGTGAATTCCCCATGTGGCACATTGTCTCAGTGAAATTGTTTGAAAGATCAAAAATGTTTTCACCTGCTGATATCTGTAGTAAACAGTAGCAAATTAAGGTTAAACTGATGTTTTCATGGATAGTGTACAACCGCAGA
The DNA here is from genome assembly GCA_902168325.1 of Peromyscus nudipes. Lineage (NCBI taxonomy): Eukaryota > Metazoa > Chordata > Mammalia > Rodentia > Cricetidae > Peromyscus > Peromyscus nudipes. The sequence continues at coordinate 34,760 of CABHPH010147577.1, forward strand.
ATTGGTATAAATACTCCTTCACTTTGCAGAAACATTATCAATATGTGAGATCTGACTGTTGAAATCAGTCCCCTTAGATTGACAGCTACCAAGGCACAGCAGAGTTCTTTGGTTTAAAGTGTGTTTGTTCCTTTCTTTCTCTGCTCTATGCCTTCTGGAATGGCTTATAATACTAAGGAAAGCTCAGAAAGTTGTTTATGTAGCTGGGTTAATTTGATTACACAGTAATTCCCTGATGTGATGGCTTACTTTGGGTTATTATATAATTGCTACTAGAGGGTGATGAGGGGAAATTAAATGAGATCAGGGTGTAGCATGAATCTTAAAGGTCTTATTAATAAAATCAAACCTGGAGCCAGATATTGCGGTGAACACTGGAAGATCAGAGAAGCAGAACAAGCCACAGATATCTCACTTTGCCAGCTCCTCAGCTGATCCTGTTTCCACAGACTAGAAGCCTCTGAGTCCTTATCCAAATGAATCTCAGCTGAACTGCTTCTCGAAAGTCTGAATGTTTAACCAGGCTCTAATTCCTGGTCCTCACGCCTTATATACCTTTCTGCTTTCTGCCATCACTTCCTGGGATTAAAGGCTCTTGTTACTACACCTGGCTATTTCCAGTGTGGCTTTGAACTCACGTAGATCCAGGTGGATCTCTGCCTCTGGAATCCTAGGATTAAAGGCATGTGTGCCACTATTTTCTGGCCTCTATATCTAGTGGCTGTTCTATTCTCTGACCCCAGATAAGTTTATTAGAGTGCACAATATTTTGGGGAACACAATACCACCACAATCAGGGTTTTGTTTTGTTTTGTTTTTTTTGACACTGTCCAAAGTTGAAACAAAGCAGTAGCCTTTCTACTTTCAGTTTTATAAGAACATGGCAAGTGTTTCCCCCACTAACACCAGGAATGGGCAGAATAAATAAATGATATTTTCTAAATATGCAGTCAAACTCCACATCAGAAACCTTCACAACCAAGTACCAGTGATCCCTCACATGTTGTGAAGTGATTCAGTTGCACATCTAGGATTGTGGGATTGTGGGTTGACTGAAAGGACAGAGCCTGTTCAGGATTAGTTCTGAGGAGAATACAGAGTGAAAGACGGTGTGTGTATATTTCATTCCTTCATATTTGTGCTCCTCTATATTTGAAATGTACCATATCAGAGCAAATCAAATACCATTATTATCAACTAAAGTAAATATATTAGCCCAGACTCAATTTGGATTCCTTTCCAATAGTTTGCCTTTACATGTTTGAGTTGAAGTCTATCTTTCATTACTAAATATGAATTATCACTCTAATATAAAAAAGCTTTGATTGAATTATGTTACAATTTTCCTTTACTAAGTGACCCTCAACTGTCACATGCTCTGGGAAGTTCTATATTATGAAACAGGTAAAACAAAGAACAACAAAAACAATTATAAAAATGTAGCTTGGATTTAATTCAAATTTATTATAAAACAATTACAGTTTTACTATATAAAATTAGTTTACCGTTTGTATTTGGTGAACTTGCCAATTTTCACAGCCAATATTGCTGGTTACATATAGTACAAACTTTCAGATATATGAAAAACACATATGATAATTATGTTTGCATTTATAATAGCTTTCTTAGTAAAATAATGTTAGTCAGACAAAGGCAGAGCACATAAGAAAACAAGTTCTTCAACATCTTCAAACTGTACAAGGCAGCTATAATTCAATATTAGTTCTTCTAATAATGTTGACATCTTATTGACTGACAATTTTGAATCTCAGAAATAAGGTAAAATACTCTCCTCATTTTCATAAGTTAATAGTTCAGAACTTCTCACAAGGTATGAAATCACAGTTCTTCCTAACACCCTTTGGTTATTATTTTCAGACAAACAAACCACATTTACATGCAATGTCTAAATCAAGATATGAAAGCGTATACTCCTTCTTCTCACAGAGAAGCAAAAGTATCCCATGCTACAAATTATCACCTGTTTGGGAGGCCTTGTAGTCTTAAAATCTACCAGTGAGTAAAGATGTATGGTACAAAAATGAATGCACTAAAATTAGTCATTTTTTCTATACACAAACAATGAACTGTCTGAAAAGTAATTACATGCTCAAGATCAAGAACAGAAAGGAAATACTTACAGATAATTTAACATATTGATAAAACAAATTAAAGACACAAGATAAATGAAAAGACAGCCAATGGTTTTGGATGAAAACAATTAAGACCATGAAACGTCCACACTATTCAAAGTGATTTACATACTCACTGCAATTCCTATCAACAGTTCCAATGGCTTTCTTCATATTTATTTTTATCTTAAAAATACAAAAAGAACTATAAAGACTCTGGACACTAAAAGCAATTTTGAGTAAAAAGAACAGAGCTGGCTGCATCACACTTCCTAGTTTTGTGTTATATGACAGAGCTATAGTAAGCAACAGTATACAGAAGGAGTGAAAACCAGAGACTAGTGGAATGGAAAACGGAGACTGAGGAAATCTGCATACTGCAGCCAGTCTCTGACAGGTGTACAAAAAAAATCTCAAAGAGAACAAATGAGTCTTCCAGTAATGCTGTTTAGAAAGCTGATCATTCAGATGCAGAGGAATCAAACAGGACACTATTTCACTTCTATAGACAAAGTAACCAAAAGGAGAGTTGGTTTTGAGCATCAAGTCTAAAACAATAAAATTTTACTAAAAGAAATCCTAAGTACAAGCTTTTTCTTGACATTAGTCTATGCAATGACTTTGAGCAGAGGTGAAGGTGAGGGGTGGGGGTGGATTCCAGAAGCATAAACAACAGAAAAGCAGGTGTCACTGCATCAAACTGCAATCCTTCTACCTATCAAAGGAAACAATAGAATGGAAAAAGCAATATTTAGCACAGGAGAAGAGTTAATATCCAAGACATTAAATATTCAATATTTTTGGTTATATCCAAGAATATCCAAGAAATAAAAAAATCTAAAAAACTAAAGAATGTAATAAAAATGTATTAAGAAGAATCCAATTGAAATAAGGGCAAAGGATATAAATAAAATTTCCCAAAAAAAAGCATAAAGTATGGGCTGGTGTTATAGCTTAGCAGGTAAAGGTGCTTGTCACCAAGTCTGAGACAGGAGTTTGAGCCCATATGGTTCAATGATTGAACCAATTCCTGTATGTGAATTCTGTGGTACCCATGCTTAAACACACATGATCCCTCTACAAAATAAATTAATAAAAATTCCAAATAGACAAAATGTATCTAAAGGGTCTAGGAAAAAGTGCTGCTTGTCTGTCATCAGAAGTGAATTTTGACTCAAGATTATCAGTTCACACCTTTTGGTATGATTATTTAAGAAAAAAAACAGTGTGGTGAGGTGGATCAAGGGAAGGTATACTACTGATTTGTATGTAAAGTGGTTTTAGCCACTATGGAAAACATCTCAGAGGTTTGATAAAAGTTTCAAAAAGAACCACCACACGATTCAGTCATCTTCCTTCTGGGCATACTGTCCTATGTAATGGAAACATTACAAAAGAAAAGGTAACTGCATTCCATGTTAATAGCAATCCTTTTCACAAAAACCAAGACATGGGACAACCAAGACCTGATACAGACATAGGTATCCATTGATGAATGAATGGACAAAAGATTGTGGTATGTACATATAAAATGAACTCGACCTTTCATGACATCATGGAGGAACTGGGAAACAACATACTAACTGGAATAATCCAGATGCTGCATGAAGTCAATACAGGAAACAGAGAAATATTGGCCAAAAGGTACAAAATTTCAGTTCTATGGATTCAGTAAGTTCTGGATATGTGGTTACAGCATAATGACTAGAGTTAAATGTATAGTTCAATATTTTTAATATATCCTTATGTTTGCACAAACATGCAATTATAACTATACCAGTTAATATAGCTGTTGATTAGCCTCATTATGGTAATCATTTCACAATATGAATCTAAACACATTATACCCCTAAATATATTTCTAAAGTATGTAGTAATAAAGCTAGAAAACATTTTATAATATGTGATTTTGAAAAACATCAATAGTAGCTACAGATATTTGTTCATAACAAGTGGTGTGAACCCAATTTCAGGTATAGAAAAGGGGTGCTTTTTAGAATATAATCAAGATGATTGTATTCTCCAGTCAATGCTATTATACTGCCACATAGTATCTCTTATTCTTGAAATTATTGATGACCTAATTCTCTGTCATCTCATCTACATAAAAATGTCCCTTGTTGCTCATATTACTTATGAGACAAGGTGTAATACTGTGAAGTCATAACATTGAAATATTTGCCATGTCAGCTTCAGTAAATGAACTCTCTCAAGTATACTCATGTTAACCACTTTACGGGACATTTACTTTCTATTTACTGAATTTTTTACTTCCTCTTTCACCCTAAACTTTTTTTAAAAAAATATAATTTGAAAATACATTTAAAAAAATGGGCATAACATATTCCCACCACATACAACTACTACAGCTGATGCTTTGTTGTATTTGGGTTTCATTCTGAGTTTGCATCTGTATGTGATGTTCAGATGTGTGCAGCTGCATATGTATGTGCTTTTCTACATGGGTTCTGGTGTTGGAACTCGGGTCTTCAAGCTTGTAAGGTAAAGACATTGCCCACTAAACTACTTCTCCAGCCCTTATTCCTGTATTTTTATTCTTTGATATCTTAGGATATGTGTATGTGTGTGCAAACATATACATACATATACACATATGTATATATATACATATATGCACACACATATGTGTATATATATATATGTGTGTGTGTGTATACACATATATTTCATCCTCCAGTACCCTCCTCTCCCTCAATGAAACTTGTCTTCCTTCCAATAATCCCCCACCTACTTTGATGTCTGTTTTTTGATTGACTGAATTTAATTGTAGTTTCTTGCATGAATACGATTAGGACTTTAACTAATGAAATGTGGACAACTTACTAGTGGTTACCTTACTGAGGAAAATGGCAGCCCCTCCCCATTGCCATTAAGTGCCATAGTGCCCAAAGTTCTTCACACTTTGACCAGTTAAGCTTCTCTGAGGAAGGCTAAGATCAGACCAATGGATGGATATAAAGACAAGCACAGAGAGGTCAGTTTGATACCTTGTCTATTTAGAAAAGCAATAGTAGTTTGTTGTCCCCTAGGGCCTACATTGTCCCAAGCTACAGGTTCTCATTCTGTCTTGTAGTACCATGCCTTAGTTCCCTACTGTGAAGCTAGCCTTAGAAATTTACCTCCAGTCTCCTTCAATGCTACTTCCTTTCCAATTGCCTAGAGGGAACAACTATCTTACCTTCAGGATAACCCTCCATTATATTTACCATAAGTTTATTATATACATATTTGTAAATAATTCATAGCAATATGTTCTAGGTGTTGTCCTCCATTTTTTTCTTTTTGTAGAAATATTTTTATCTAATATTTTCTGATTATTTCCTATCTCTGAAATTGTGAACATTCAATATTAATACATAATTAAATTTTTATGCCTTTTATGTGATTGCAATTAATTCTCCATTTCAAATTTTTGTTTGGGTATCTTTTTTTCCTTGAGGAGTACTCCTACAAAGTGAATCAGTGAATTTTGGGTGTTATTATTCCACAAATCTGTCAGGCGATGCCACATAGTTCCACATCACTTTCCAAATGAATTGTGCCACTCCCTGTGCTACAAACCTCCTCTCTCTCTCTCTCTCCTCTCTCTCTCTCTCTTTCTCTCTCTCTCTCTTTCTCTCTCTCTCTCTTTCATTTTTACAGAAAAAACAATACTTGGTTTCACTTGGTTTCCATTTTAATTACATTTAGCAGAATGCACACACAAATTCAGTCATAATATTTTCCAGATGTTTTTAGGCAAATGGTATTAAAATTATTATCTCGATTAAGTAAAAATAGATCCTTGCTGGAGGGCAAAGCAATGTCCAACAGTGTTTTCCAAGAAATAAAAGAAAGTTAACTAGGAGCTGGGAACCAAGAGGCCATCACGTTACACTGTAGAGAGCAGAGGTGTCCAGTGCTGGAAAGGGAGGACTGTTAAGAAATATCTATTCAGCCGGGTGGTGATGGCACACACCACCCAGCACTCGGAAGGCAGAGCCAGGAGGATCTCTGTGGCTTCGAGGCTAGTCTGGTCTACAAAGTGAGATCCAGGACAGGCACCAAAACTACACAGAGAAACCCTGTCTCGAAAAAAAATTAAAAAAGAAAGAGGAAGGAAGACACGCCGGTTCATGTGTAGGACAAGAGGGGATAAGCACCCATTTGGAGGTGCTGGACCATTTGTGTGGTCACGGGGAGAAACAGAATTCTTGAGCACACCTGAAGGTGGAAGACCCCTGCTGTTTCCTGCAATCACTGCAGGAAGCAGGACAATTCATGTAAATATTGAAAGAGCAGAAGAGATTCAGTGGGATCATGGAGAAGGACAAAGCCACGCTGAGAAGAGGCGGAGAACTGTTATGGACTATTAATTTAAGATGTGTGATATTTGTTTATGCTGTGGAATATTTGTTTAATGATGCAAGGATGTAGTGTATTCTTTTGTGTTGTATTTGTTTAACTGTGTGGAGCTGTGTTACTTTTCCTGCCTAAAACTCCTGATTGGTCTAATAAAGAGCTGACCGATCAATAGCAAGGCAGGAGTGAGAAATAGGCAGGGCTGGTAGGCAGAGAGAATAAATAGGAGGAGAAATCTAGGAAAGAATGCTAGAAGTGAGGAATAAGAAAAGGAAAAGGAGAGAAGGGTGCCAGGGGCCAGCCACACAGCCACACAGCCACATAGCCACACAGCCACACAGCCACATAGCCACACAGCCACACAGCCACTGAATAAAAAAGAAAGAAAGAAGTATAGAATAAAGAAAGGTAAAAAGCCCAGAGAGAGCCAGGCGGGGGTGGCGCACGTCTTTAATCCCAGCACTCAGGAGGCAGAGCCAGGTGGATCTCTGTGAGTTCGAGGACAGCCTGGGATATAGAGTGAGTTCCAGGAAAGGTGCCAAAGCTACACAGAGAAACCCTGTCTCAAAAACAAACAAACAAGCAAACAAACAAATAAAAAAAGCCCAGAGGCTAAACATAGTTAAAGAGAAAGAGGATAATTTAAGTTAGAAAAGCTGGCTAGAAACAAGCCAAGCTAAGGCTGGGCATTCATTTGGGAGCTGGGTGGCAGGCCCCCACAGAGTTGAAAAACAAAACAAACAAACAAAAAAACAAACCAACTACAGAGAGTGAATAGACTGGGAAAATGGTTTCATTCCTGGGAAGCTCCTATGTTTATTTGACTTGTGTCTCCACGAATATCACGTGTTTGCCATTTCTCTAGTTAAGTTTACTCTGAAGATGATCAGCAGATGGTAAAAAAACCATAGATAGGTCTTGTATTTCTCCTTCAAGTCCAGTGAGGCAGGAAAATGACCAGGAAGTTCAAGAGTTACCATGACATGATTGCTATGGATGATAGTGAATGTTAAACTGAGTGAAGAGCACAGAGTTTCTATTAGTTTCTTCTGGGTGCCCTAACATAACACATAGAATAGACTGTCCACTTAAATCATCCAAATGAATTTTTCAGTTTAGAAAGCTGGTTTCTGCTGGGTAGACTCTTCCTGGCTTGGAGACTATTGAACTCCCACTGTGCCTCACAAGTCCTTTCCTCTGTCTGTACCTCTTCTTATAAGGACACAGCCTTATTGGGTCAGAGGACCACTTTGATCCCTCATTTAATCTATTTCTTAATGGCCCATATTCCCAAGTGCAGTTAGGTTGAGAGTGAACTCTCTCCATGGAAGTTCAGTGGGGATACAATTCTGTCCATGAAAGAAAATGACTATCAGTGGATGCTGAAGAGGGAAAAGATAGTAGGATCAAGGACTTAGTAGATACAGGTCCTCTTACTAGGAATTTGAAAATAAATTGCATATAAGAAGAGTCTAGTATTTATTCCATGTATACTATTATTATTCCTCGCTACTTTATCATATAGCAATGATTGTGATAACTTGCTATAATAATGCTTATAATGTAATATATTTATTGCATACATATTGTAATGAAATATTTCTGCAAGTTAATGAAAAGGAAAAGCCAAAATGAAGTAGAAAAGTAAAATGAGATTTAATTGACTTAAAACTTATCTGCCAGGACATCCTCTGGTAAACACACAATAATTGTGAATCTAACTATTGTGGTTATTATTATCAGCCTTTACTCTACAGCAGATAATTTGGCTAGGCAATTAACGTATTATTTCTATCAACAAACTATAATCAATGTGATTATCCCAATCATGCCTGTAAAGAATAGAAAAGTTTAATGACTCGCCAATAATAACAGCAAAAGCATGGGTGAAAGTGTTCTTGTCCTTTCAGACTCAAAGAGCTATACTATAAAATAGGAGAATTAAGAAATAACTCCCAAAAGAAAAATAGGTGCATCCATAAAAGTTACATAACACAGATATTTCATGGTGCTTTCTGCTTTTTGTTGTTGTTGTGGTTGTTATGAAACTGAGTGACCTCTCAGCCATGCCGTTCTGATATCTCTTAGCTGAAAGTCTTCATGAAGAGACACAATGACTCAAAACAGGGCTTTGGGGCTACCACCATGTTTTTTTGTCAGGTTCTTAGGCTATAAAATACATCTTGGTGTACTCCTGAAATTTATTGTGAATTGAACCTCTACTTGTTTAGTATCAAAATTATACATTAATAAGATATTTTAACACATTAAACATTTCATATGGCTAAATTCTGGCAGCATGTGAAGTGTGACAGTTTCTATAAACTTGAAAGATAAATGCATTTATATTAAATTTCTTTCACTAAAGGAAAGTCACTGTAGCAAGATAAGATTATTATATAGAGAGACACAATTAGTCAGTGTCACTTGAAAATTCACATTTTCTTTTCATTTATTTATGCTACTTAAAGTAACACAGTACAATTTATAGAAAATTTTATCTTTAAATAAAAGCAAAATTAAAGAAATAATAAATAAAAACATCGATATGGTTCATTAGTTGTGACATATGTATTATATTTATCAGAGTTGCTGTCATTATGAGGAACTGAATGTGAGATTATAGCTCTTACTGGCCTCATAGCTTTACTGTAAAGCTGAAACTGTTATGAAAGAAACTGATTTCTCCATATTAGTATTCATCAGTAATTCTAATATCCTCTTAGATAAAAATGCATCAAGCCCAATACATTAGAATACCTTTTTTTTTTCTATTTTGTTCTCTTGTGCATGAGGAAAAGCAAGCACATCTCACTAAGCATGTGTCCAGGTCTGACTGCGTGGATTCTAATCTCCTCCAGAGAGTGTCTGTGACACTGGGGAAGTACCATATCAAACTGTCATTCATACATTCATACATTCATACATTCATACATTCATACATTCAATGGACAGGGAAACAAGGCTGCCTTATAGGAGACTCAGAAACATCCAATTCACAAAATCAGTAGAATATGCTTAGCAAATAATTTCCATAATTTTTAGATTATTTCATATATTTTAGAGATAATAATATTGTTACATCACTTTTCCTTCCCTTTTCTCCCTCCAAAACCTCTTATACATCCCTCCTTGCTGTCTTTCAAGGTCATCCCCTCTTTTTTCATTAATTGCTGTTATATATATATATTTATATATGATAATTAACATTACCTGCTTCTCTAATATTTACAAACATTTTAGTGAGTATATATACTATTCTTCATAGAGATTTGAGATTAAGAGATATGTTAAAATATATTGTTCCATAGGACTTACAAAAGACAATCTAGAGATAAAGTCATAATGTTTCCAGGCTAGAAGAGTAGAATCTATCTTGGCACACACTGTAGGATTTTCTTAGATAGGTGCTTGTTTTCTCAGAGGCTCAGACTTATCCTATTAAGGCCTCATATAAGTGGCTAAATTAACCTAAAGCTAGGAAATGATTGCATTACTCTATGTGTAAGCTTAAAGGCAGGGGTAATACTGATATTCAATTAGTAGCAGGTGAAAGGGATGCTAGACATACCCAAACATGTTAAGGAGAAATTGGGCTAGACAGATATATCAATTAGCCAACCACATCAAGACTTCATCCTTGGCATCTGCTCTCACCTTTAAAGTGAACCCATGTCAATTGGTCATTTCTCTAATCAGTGGTTCTCAACCTGTGGGTCACAAGGCACACAGGGATTGCATATCAGATATCCTGCATATCAGATATTTACGTTATGATTCATAACAGCAGCAAAATTATAGCTATGGAGTAGCAACACAAATAATTTTATGGTTGGGGACCACTACAACAAGAGGAATTGTATTAAAGGGCCACAGTAATAGAACGGTTGAGAACTACTGCTCTAAGAAATACTACTTTCATACTAAAAAAATGTTCCAGTTTAGATAATGAAATAACACACAAACACCACTTGGCAAATCACAGAAACTTTTAAATGAATATTTCCTGCAACATTTGTCATTTAAAACTAGATTAAACATTTTAAACTGACTTGATTTATATGTAAAACCAAAAATTAGACAGAAATTGTGTCTGTTGCATTTATTATCTTCTCCAAAGTGCAGTTATGATGTATACATGCCACACAGATACAATCTAACCAAAAGAAAATACAAATGCTTAGAATACTAAAGATGAAAAGTATTGTACTCATAGCAAAGGTTACCATGCTCATGTTTGTTTCATATGAAATACCAGATTACTTTACTAAAGCTAAGGAGACCAAGTAAGAGAACACAGTGCCTAATATTACTATGACAAGCATTACGGAAGGCAGGAAGGAAAGGGTTGTTTCTCCCTCAACTCCAGAAGGGATACAGAGTGATGGGGATGCATTCTGCTTGGGAAAAGGAGACAGAATGAAGCCCACTTCTTATTCTTGAAATCTAGAAGTTCTGTCACAGAGAAACACAGTATGAAGCACAGCCTTCCCACTGTAGTCCCCAGGGCATACTCACCAACAGCTGTTGAACTGCATTAGGCAGCTGCCTGCCTTTCTCCCTCAACTGTTTTCCCAGATTTGGACAGCATAGAAGAGACAAAACTCTACTGACTGGGAAGGCTTCACAAAGCTACTAAGGACTTTGTCTTAGGGATGAAAGCTAGGACTGCTGTGGTGAGACCAGGCATCAGGCATAAATAAAGGGTCTTTAGCACAGCTCATAGACAGACACTCTAGACCTGATATGGCATAAATGAAACCTGCACATATTATCAGCAGATATACTTGACTTCCAGCCTGCATCATCTAGAAGGAAGATGCCTTAGAAAAAATCTTGAGGAACCACCCCATCCTGAGATTGCACCAGTCTATAGATGTGGGGCTCTGCTAGGATCCACCTTACTGTCAGTTTTGTGCCCCAATGACTGTCCCAAACAACATTCCTCAACATCAGGCAGTGCAACTATCATCAGACCAGCGCTTGCAGATGGAGTCTCTACACTGGCACCACAGCATCAAGCAGAAACTTGTATCGTTATAGGATAGGCTCACATTTTGGCCTTCATAACCTCCATCAAAGACTATTGGGCCTATTTATACCCTTAAATAAGCACTCCAGGACCTTGCAGCTATGAGATTCAGGCATGCCCCAGCTCAGCATCAGCAGTGTAGAAAATCAAACAAGCACCCTCCACCAACACTACTCTAACTTTGGGAAGCAAACAGCAACACTGTATTCACTCGAGTTATGAAAAGGAAGCTATCACAAAACTGTGACTTGGAATTCAAAGAAACCTAATATTGGACATATCAAAACAACTTCCATCTCCTGATCAGTGCTTCTGTACGGAACTTCAGGACTAACCCATTGCCATGTGGAAACATGCATACCTAATTTATCATAGTCATTCAGTTAAGCATAACAGGTTGAAGCCTTCTTGGTCCATGAGTTGATTTCAGGAGCAAGCAGCTCACAATATTCAGTGTAGGGTAAAATCTCATCCCAATACCCCACTGATCAGAGTGGGCAGTCTAGAGACATACAGAGCCCTACATTGCCCAACAATAGAGAACTGTGTAGGAAACAGCTGTTCCACTGTGATTCCAAGGAGAGGTTTGGAGGCAAGGACTACACTTCTAGGTACTCCCTGAGTCCTGCTGTACCACAAGCCAACTGTGGGTTTAGGACAAACCTGGGCTTTTGCCATTTTTTAGTGCTGAAACACAAAAAACATGTCAGTAGAGGTGTTATTTCATTCAATAACAGCATTAGGGACTAAAGGTAGAGAGAGAAGAAAAAACACATACTAAACAGCCTGTTTAGAATTTGTAGAAGTACAGGCAAAGCCAAGATGCTCAAGAAAACTAGAATACCCCCTCCATATCAAGATCACCTCACTTACCAAGCATTAAATGTACTCAGAATATCATTACGTTACTTCTCCTAATGATCAAAATAAGTGTCTAAAAGCATCCAAAATGTAACCAATACTTGGTGAAGATTTTAACCCACTGTTGTAAGTAAAATTATAATCTTTAGGAAAATGTTGACAAGTAATTAAAAATTTTAACAGGGGAATAGAATCAATTTAAAAATTAAACTGTAAAACATTAAGAGAAAAATTAGTGTAAGGAAACTGAAGTAATGATAGATGACATCAACATGCTAGACCAAAAAGATATGAGAATACTGAGTGCAAAGACAAGCTGTATGAAGAGAGACATTTGGAGAAGAAAGGAAAAATAATCAGAAAGAATGAAAGAAGCCCACAAGAACTCAGGAATCTTGGGACAACATAGAAAGGTCAAATATCTGTGTTATTGGAGTTCAACAGGACTTGAGAATGGCAAGGGACAGCATGATTATTCAAAGTAATCACAGCAAATGGTTACACACATTACATGCAACAGCTCAAGAACACACATTTTTTTCATTACCACATGGAACGTTCTCCATTATACATAATCAGATAAGTCACAAAACAAGTCTAAAGTGCAATGCAAGAAAATTCAAAATCACTAGCAAGGAATCCAGTGGAAACTATAAAATTGAATGGAAATTAATCAAGTCACACTTCAATAGCCAATGGATTGAAGAAGAAATCAAGAAGGAAATATCAAAAGTCTTGGAATCATTGCAAATATAGATATGCTTTACCAAAACCTAAGAAATGCAGCCAATGGCACACAGTTTGATTGTATTTGGGGCCTATGTCAAAAAAGGAAAGACATTGAATGACAACATGTTGCTTTGTGTCAAGTAACTAGAAAACAAAACCAAGTCAAATAAGTGAAAACAAGAATGTAAATAATAACAAAAAAAATTAACAAACCTAAGTGCTGAGTCTTCTAAACTATAAACAAAATGGCAAACTCTTAGCCAGATACGAAGTGGAAAAAATCAAATGAATAAATTCAGAGATGAAAAGAAAGACATTGCAATTGATACCACAAAATTGCAAAGGATTGCTCAATATTTTCATGAACAATACTTGCCAGCTAATTTGGTAAACCAAAAGAAATAGGGAAATTCTTCAACATTTATATAAAAGACATCAAAATGGAAAAGTCATGTTGTCTCTAGGGGAAGATGCTCTGGTCAATAGAAATCACCAAAGGTGTTACTAAAAACTATTACAGCCAGTCTTCTCTCTGATAGAGTTGCTTTGGGAGTCATGGGTTACAGTGCAGACATGACCATGTCAAAGAACCACACCATACACAACCAGTCTTGAAAATGGCACAGAAATAGCATCCATAAAAAGCCTTCAAAAGGATACGAATCACTTGAGGGGACCAACTCCAAGTTACTGAGGAACATGGGCTCTGCCAAGAGGTACAGTGAGAAAGATGTGAAGAAGCTGCAGGCAAACAGTGTGAAGATGATGAGTGCATACACAGCCACCATCAAGATACTCATGAAGCATAAGGTGCTAAAGCCCAAGATGCCAAAGGGCCCCAAATGAAAATTCCATGAATTTATTTTCATGGCTCACCCCAAGCTTGGGAACCAGATTTGTGGCTGCATGGCCAAGGGTCACAGGCTTAAAGTCCAAGGCTCAAACCAAGGCTGAGGCCACAGCTCTAGCTCAGGCCTAGGCCTCAGATACTACTCAGGCTTCCAAATGTACCCAAGGCCCTGAAAGACCCTATAGAAAAGACTTCTATCTGACAGAGTGAAGGCAGATGGACTGGTGCGACCCTCCATGCTATTTGCAGATGGATGCTGTCCTTTTCTGTTTTACAAATGAGTCAAAATATGTTTTAAAACAAAAACAAACAACAACAAAACAAATGCTTTATAAACAGTAAGTTGAATGACATAACAGAATACAAAGTCAACACACACACACACACACACACACACACACACACACACACACACCCCTATGGCATTGCTGCATGCTAAAAGTAAGTATCTTTGGTAAATGAAATGGATGAGGTTGTAATCCTTTTCATCGGAGCTAGAAAATAGCTAAAATAAATCTAGGTAAATGGATGAAACATTTTGAAATGAAAATTATGTAGGTTTGATTAAATAAATATATAACTACACATATATATAGTACATAAAACTACAAAAATGGAAAGACACCCCAATTTCATGGAATGTAGGAATCAATACTGTCAAAACAATCAAACAGCCAGGCGGTGGTGGCGCACGCCTTTAATCCCAGCACTCGGGAGGCAGAGCCAGGTGGATCTCTGTGAGTTCGAGGCCAGCCTGGGCTACCAAATGAGTTCCAGGAAAGGCGCAAAGCTACACAGAGAAACCCTGTCTCGAAAAACCAAAACAAAACAAAACAAAACAAAACAAAAAAAAAACCAAAAAAAAAAACCAAACAAACAAAAATTTCTCATAGCTAAAGACATCTCAGAGGCCCTACAGGGAGTCTACTACTGTTTTTTTTTTTTAAATGGCTATGGTGTCAAATTGCCTTCTGTTTTTACATATATATATTTATACCACTTCCAACCTTGCTCAGAGATGTTTCTGTGACCAAAGAGCTGTGGTCAAAGCACTGAGAATAAAAATTGCTCAAGTGATCTGCCCTAATAGAACATCTGCATTTTCAGCAGCCTAAGGCTCAGGGACCATCACAGAAGAAGGGTCAGGAAGGATATATGGGTGAGAAAGCCAGCTGAGAAGTGCTTTATTATGGACATGGCACGGCTAATGCCCTCATGACCTCACAGCAGCTGTGGCTACCTATGCAAAACTGCTATATATTAAACCACTCAATATTTTTTCATGGATGTTTCTCTGGATAATCATACACCCAGTGTGCTCTAATTGGCCTTATTGGTTAAAAGTTAATTAAATTTTTACTTCAAGGTCTTATACAATGTATTTTGATAAAATTTAAAACAATCAAAACAAACAAGCTAAAAAAATCAATAAGACAAAAAATACAAAACAAAAGTGCACAAAGAAAACACGAATTCATCCATGCCTTTGAGAGTGGTTGACGTACTCAGTGTCATTTCATTGGAGAAAACTGATTTTCCCTTTCCTAGCAGCTATCAATTACAAATACCTTTTTGGTTACAGGTGGGGATTTGTGTCCACTTCTCCTTCTTCTTCAGTTCTCGTATTTTGAATGTTTGAATTTCTGCAGTCTTATGTGTGCTGTCACAGTCTCCAAGTTCGTGTTTATCAGCCCTCTTGTGTCTGGAAGATTCTGTTTCCTTGGAATCATCCTCCACCTCTTGGCTCTTATAATCTTTCAGCCTGCTCTTCCACATAAGTTCTTGAGGGGAAGGATTTGATAAAGACTCTTATTTAGAGCTGAGAGCCCCAAAGTCTCTCTGCATGTGGTCTAGTTGTGGGCCTCTCCATCTGTCAGAAAAGAAAGTAAAGGATAAGCTTTAACTCCCTGAAACAGGAAAAGATTTTCTGAATAGGACATGAATTGTACCAACAAGTGCTATACGGGACCTCATGAAGCTAAAAACTTGTACAGCAAAGTGGCAACCTGCAGAATGGGGGAGAAAAATCTTTACCAGTTATATATCTGCCAGAGGATCAGAGCATAGCTCAGCCCCTTCAGAGAAACTTGGTGCAGTAGATGGTAATTAGCACATTCTTAACATTTGGGGAGGGATTTTCCAGACAGGGTTTTTCTGTATAGTTCGGCTGTCCAGGAACTCGCTGTGTAGACCAGGCTGGCCTTGAACTCACAGAGATCCACCTGCCTCTGTTTCCAGAGCACTGGGAATAAAGGTGTGCACCACCACTGGCCAGCCTAATACAAATTTTTAAATAAAATAATTTGTAAAGGACACGGAGGTATGAGAAGGACATGTTGGAAGGTATCAGTAGAAGTTGGAGAGGGAGCAGAGATGTTTAGCGTCAAGATATATTGTACACTCTTCTGCCTATATGTTATAGCTGTTAGCTTGGTGTTTTTGTGGGACCTCTTACTGTGGGAGCCGGTGTGTCTCTAACTCTTTTGCCTGTTCCAGAGACGTCTTTTCCTCCTATTGGGTTACCTTGTCCAGCCTCAGTTGGAGGACTTTTGCTTTGTCTTATTTTATTCTATTTTGTCCTGTTTGGCTATTGTCTCTTGGAGGCATGTTCTTTTCTAAAGAGGAAATGGAAAGGGAGTGATCTAGGGGGAGAGGGAGGGAGGGGTGGGAAGAAAGGAGGAAGGGGAAACTGTGGACAGGATTTATTGTATGAGAGAAGAACCCTTTTCTAGAAGAGGAAACTACACAACTATCACATATATCCAGAGAGCCTAGGTCAGTCCCACACAGACTTCCTGGTTGTTGGTTCAGTCTCTATGGACTCCTATCAGCCCAGGTTAGTTGATTCTGTGGGTTTTCTTGTGATGTCCTTGACCCCTCTGCCTCCTACAATCCTTATTCCCTCTCTTCAGCAGGATTCCCTGAGCTCTGCCTAGTGTTTGACTGTGGGTCTCTGCCTCTGTTTCCAGCAGTAATTGGATGAAGACTCTCTGGTGGCAATTGGGCTTGACACCAATCTGTGAATATAGCAGAATATTGTTAGACATTCATACATTGAATTTTTTTCCCTCCAATCTTATTTGATTCCATCCTAAGTCTCTGAGCCATCCAGCCTCTGGGTGCTGGTACTCCAGGAATTGTCAGTGGTGGGCTCACTCTCATGGCATGAATCTGAGGCTGAACCAGTCATTGGTTGGCCACTCCTACAATCTCTGTGCCACACTTAGGTAGGACAAATTGTAGGTCAAAACTTATGTGGCTGGGTTGGTGCTCTAATCTGTTCACTGAAAGTATTACCTGGTCAACAGGAGATGGCCTGTTCATGCTATGTATCCCCTATTGCTAGGAGTCATCCTTACAGATTTCTGGTAGTTTCCCTTGCACCAGGTTTCTACCTGACTCTGAAATACTCCTGCCTCCATTTCCAGTCATATTTTTCAGTACTCTTCCCCCACTCCCCACTCTCTACCCGATCTCCCATGTTCTCATCCCTACTTGCTCCAAGTCAACCCACAAAATCTCTTCTATTTCCCCTTCCCAAGGAGATCTATGCATCCCCACTTGGGCCCTCTTTGTTACCTAGCCTCTCTGGGTTTGTGGATTTAGCATGATTATCCTTTACTTTACATCTAATATCCACTTGTAAGTGAGTACATGCCATGTTTGTCTTTCTTGGTCTGGGTTACCTCACTCAGAATGATTTTTTTTTCTAGTTCCATCCATTTGCCTGCAAATTTCCTGATGTTATTGTTTTTAACAGTTGAGTAGTACTCTATTGTGTAAATGTACCACATTTTCTTTATCTATTCTTCATTGAAGGGCATCTAGTTGTTTCCAAGTTCTGGCTATTATGAATAAAACTGCTATAAACATAGTTGAGCAACAGTCCTTATGGTATGATTGAGCATCCTTTGGGTATATGCCCAAGAGTGGTATAGCTGGATCTTGAGGTAGATTTTCCCAATTTTTTGAGAAATTGCCGTATTGATCTCCAAAGGGGCTGTACAAGTTTGTACTCCCAGGACCTTCATTCTTAACATGACAGATAAATAATTCCCTTTGCATGGCTCAGTTTTACTTAAAACCCATTCAGATACATGAGTTACAGATGTTCTCATGGCAAGGCCTTTGGGATGTGAATGCAGGGTGAAAACAAATATTTAAAAATAACTTAAGAAACAGACAGAAAAAATTACATTTGAAAACCCTTATTATAGTCTCTAGATTAGCAATAACCCTCGGGGAATAGAATGTGCATCTCATTGAAACTGTACACCCAGCAGTGTGGGTGTGTGGAAGGTCACAGCATGTCACTTATGAATGTGGGAGAAGAGATGTTATAAGGACGTCACTTGGCAGATGACAAATATCCTCCAGGCTTTTCTAGATTAAAACCTGCCAAACATGAAATTTCTGCATAAAGCTGTCAACTGATCTGTGGCACTATTGTATCGCTACAGATTTCAGGGGAGATAGCCAACAGAATGAAGCTGAAACACATGCCCCAAGATTAAAAGCAGTGTTTAATGTTTGGGAGCAAAAGAGGACAGGGAAACTACAAACAGAGCTTGAAATATGTGGAGGTAGAAGATGAAAAATTTATAATGGACAAGATACAAGATAATAACTTGACTCCAAGCGACAAAACAAAACTCAGGCCTAAGGATTGTCTCCTTTTCATGTAAATTTAGGGTGAGAGCTGAGAGGGACTCTGAGGAAGTCAGGGAGGAGGAAGAAGAGGGTTCTGAGCTTCTACACTGTGATGGAGTCCCCTAAGCTTCAGCCTTAGCTCTGCCATGTATCTGTATTTGATCTTGGTAAATTAATGTATTGTTACTCTTCATATAAATATTTTTTCTCTAAAATGAGAATGTTATCCTTTCCAGAGTTCCATGATAGGGTTTAAATTACATAATACAGTCAGAGATCTTGGCTACAAAGCCCAAATAAATGATTACCACTTAGTTGTCCATTTGCTTCATCAAACAAAGTGAGAATTAGTCTCCATAGAGTAAATGACATTTTCAAGATCACAGACAAATTGTTGTGATGGCAACTACTATATGAATTTCTCTATTCTCACCTTCGGGTGTTGTCCTGGATGGACACTTGAATATGAGTTTTTTGTTGTTGTTATTTATAGATTGACTTGGTCAATTTTAGTTGGCCAGGTTTAGGTGTTTGAAATCATTTCAGTTAAAATGATCATAGATGATCTAGACACATGGTTCACTCAAAGTCACACCATAGTGACACTGTGAGATGAGTGGCCAGGATATACTGATTTCACAGCGGCTCGTGCACTTTATTCTCTTTCCATTACTTTCATAAATACTGGAAGCAGAGGCACTGAGACCAGGACCAGGAAAGAGTCAAGCTTCTTACGAGCTTAGTGGAATGTTCTCATTGGTTTCGTCTACTTGTAAATGCAGCTTATTTAAAATATTTCACCTTGACATTCCGTGCCTCCTTCTCATGGGTTCTAGGAGCCTTCCTCATTCTATGACTTGATGGATTTAGGAAAAGTCAACTGTCATTATTAATGATGCACCCAGCATCATCGTCATGTAAAACTCCACACAGCTGGACGTGACGGCAGTGATGCTGATGACTATAATTGATGGCAGTGATCTGACTGCAAACCAGCAGGAATCAAAGTGTTCTTAATATCTGTGAGCTTTCCCATTCAGTTCTCCCTGTCTTCTCACAACACCAACACAAACTGGATGAATGCTGTCTTAATGTTATTCCAAGGATCCTTACTTCTCTTTGAAAATCTAATATATCGATGGGTCATTTCTAGCAATGAGAAAAATCTATTAGTGACATTTATATTTTAACAAGAATTCCAACTTTGATTCACTGTCATAAAACTCAATAATATTATACAGCCCTGATTTTTTTTTACTTATTTGTTTATTTTGGCTTTTCATGATGGGGTTTCTCTGTGTAGCCCTGACTGTCCTGGTATCTAATCTATAGACCAGGCTCACCTCAAACTCAGGAACC
This sequence comes from Peromyscus nudipes, assembly GCA_902168325.1. NCBI lineage: Eukaryota > Metazoa > Chordata > Mammalia > Rodentia > Cricetidae > Peromyscus > Peromyscus nudipes. The sequence goes on from CABHPH010147577.1 coordinate 54,735, forward strand.
TGCCTCTGCCTCCTGAGCGCTGGAATTAAATGTGTATACCACCATACCTGGCTTTAAGCCCCAATGTTCTTAAATGGAAATAATCTCTAATTGGTTTTGAAACATCATTCTCCAATACATTATAAGCTACATTTTTTTATTGTTTGACAATGTCATGATTCTCATAGTGAATGTAATCATTTTAACACATTCTGCTCCGCTGTCTGCTTCCCTCTCACACTGAAAAGCTTCTTCCCAATATGTCCCCCGCCTACCCTCAGGCCTTCTGTTTGTGTGCAATGCTCTCAGTTTAGTTAGAGTTTCTTGCCCAAGCATGGATGAGAGCTTTCCCTTGCTCCTATGTAATCCTTTCAAGAAGAACATGCTCCCACAAAACCACAGCTATATAGGGACTTTCACGGCAGCTATTAAGGCAGTCAGTGAGTTCATATATCTTGGTGTTTAATGATATGTCACAGGCAAGGAAGGAAAATCTATAAGTAGAAGAAGTCCAAGCTCTATTAGAGAAAGATCTATGCCTTTCCATAATGGAAAAAGTTCAGTGTAATTAACCAGGTATCTGTCTGTGTCTCTCGTTGAATGATACCATAATTAGGGCTTGGTATGGGTCACTACTGAGCACCCAGCAGCAGCATTTTCCACACCACAATTCGTGAAGGGAATCCCATGTTACTGACCCAATGCATTAATCTGATCCTTATACTTACGGTTGGGTTCTGTCATGTGATCTTGGAAGAGGAACTATGTTGGCTGAAGAAATAAAGTGACACACCCGCAGAGTGCATCATTTTGCCTGACTTCATAATTAAGATTGATGATTATTATGAATCCTTAGATGAGCTTTCACATCAGACACAAACATAGGTCTATCCATATAAAATGACTCACTTACATTCTCTTGTGTAAACTTTTTGCCAGAATTCCTCCAATCTGCACTGTTGCAAATCTCTACATATCTATATTCCATTAACTGATAGCATCAATTTGGGTCATCACTTATTCCAAATACAGGAGGCAACCAAACATTTTTCTTGAAGTTGTGACTCCTAGTAATACTTTCCTGTATCACACTCCTTCAAGCCATCCTGCAGATAGGGTTTAAGCCACATAGATGAACATTTAGAGAGAAACAGAATATCATGAGCATATACATGAACCAGACTAACAGTTACTTTTTTCTTCATTAGCAACTGGTTGTGAAGGACATTGCAAGAGCCATAAACATAGACTTGGGGAGAGGAGATGATTTAAGAGCAATCCGAATAAAAGCAATCTGAGTCTCCTAATCATACACCTTATAATTTTGGAGCCTACTTAAACTGGTTCTGGATACCATTTCTACATGATGACATGCTTTCCTGGATATATACAATCTATAGCAGAGTGAGCCAGGCATCACTTGGTTTGCAGCAGTAGTCTTGGATTCTGTGGTCATCAGAGTCTTCTCTGGGGCTTAGTTGCAAGTCAGAAAATGTTCCCCAAAAGGAAGCTGTGTAAGTTTGGAGGATGGCATTGATTTTCTCCCAAACTGATTTGCTCTGTGGTTCAGTTTTATTAAGTGACAAGCATCACACAGCATCCTTAGTTTCTAGGATGACATTTTTATGCTCGGACATGCTGTAGCTCAGAGCCAAATAGCAGGGAATTTGTAATGAAGTATGAACTTCCTAAAAAGTCTTTCTTGTTCTGTTTCTCAGCAGAAACTGCTGCTCTGCAGCGACTTCTAGATGTGTGAATCTCTGACATGGGCAGATGGTGCAAAGTTCATTGACATTTAGAAGATTGTCTCGACATTCTTTTGAACATTTGCTCTGACAGAGAGAGTCCATTGACTTCTATGGATTTATCTTCCACCATCTAGTCTGAGGAAGTTTTGTTGAGGCATCTAAGTGAATTCCTTTCCTCCTTATCAGCTCCAATAAATATGATGAAGTTTATGAAGACAACTTGTATAGATAGAATTGGGGAATATGTTAAGAAGATGAAGTCATTTATGAGCTGTGAACTTCTGGGTAGGATAGCAGATTAGAAACTATCTTTAAGTGACCTCATAAAAAGAGATGTCAGGGAAAACAAGAGTGGAGAAGACTTAACAAAATTAAGTATGTATGAAAAAGCCCTGTAAAAATCTGTGATGTTGAAACCCAAGTAAATCTTTAATGAAAGGTAATTGTAGAACGTAGGTAACATAAAAGAATAGGATGAGATTTACTTGAGGTTCATGGTTTAAGTGAGAATGTCAATAGGAGCATAGCAGTGAGAAGGGAGGAAGGGGTATCTTACAAACTAAGGATGGATGATGAAGCCTTATGAAAATCCACCGGCATATAAACTAATTTAATAAACATAATATAAAAATGGGGCTTAAAGAGGTGAACAATGCTGTTTCCAGAAGACACGGGTTATTAAATGTAAATCTCAGTGAAAAGCATAGGATGCTTCCCTACTAGTTACTTGTCAAGAAATTCAAGAGGCCCACTAAACAATTCATGCTACTGCAATTGCTCTTAGTGTCAACCCTAACTAGTGGTAAGACCTTACTGCTGAAAATATCACTCTCTTTTGTTATGGAACCTAAATAAATCAAGCTCAAAGTGACTAGGAAACCCTCTCTCTCCCTGATAATTAGCTTTCATAGTACTGGATAGTGCTACGCGGGCTGCCTAGGATAAACAAACATCAACTGTCTTATCTTGCACTGGGTTTTGCCTGCTACAATACCTAAACAATACACAGGCTGTGGTCACTGGTTTAATAGTGGCAGGACAGTTATAGGAGTTACCAGCAATTTTCTGATTGGATTTGAAGCTGCTCTACAGGAGATTTATAAGGCCTGTTATGATAAACCTGGTCAAATCTCATGATTTCAATTATCATAGGCCCTAGGAGAGAACATAGCGTGGTTGTTTCTTTCAATGGTTAGGTTTTCAAATATTGTTCTAAATATTTGTAATTATACACAGACTTGTGCTTCTTTTAACCTTGGTCAGAGAAGTTTCTTTCTGTAGCAGGTAATGATTAGTACAGAGACTGAAAGTTGATCAAAGTCCTGAAAATACATAATTATGAGTACTTAACCCTCAGTGGGATATCTATAGCAACCCCCCACCCCATCTCATTCAAGGTTCATGGAATATCATGTTAAAGGGGTTAGAAAGAATGTAAGAGCTAGGGCATGGGGAGAAAAGTTGTGAAACTCTGTTTTCTGGACTTGACATGGTTATTGAACACATCAGCTCATAGCAGCTGTGGTTGACTGCACAAAACCTTCACAAGATCAAGCCAGTAAAAATATTCCATCAATGTTGTGTGAGAAGGCTCTCAATAGTCTATCTCTAGAGGACTAACTGTTGGCAGTTTAATGGTTGCTGAGAGAGGAGGAGTCACTTTTCTTTAGGAATATGTCCATGTTAGGTTGTCCATGCCACAATGGCAGAGGACAGATTGCCCCACACCCATGTACAGTAATTATATTCAGGGGTTATTTAAAATAATAATAGTGATATAGCAAATTAACAATAAAAAGACCATTAAGTTGGGAGGGAGGTGGCCTAGGGATCTTGGGCAAAGTTGGAGAAGGGAAGTAGGGTGTGCGTGTTATCAAAATACACTGTATGCAAGTATGAATTTTAGCAATTATTTGAAGATTACTTTAAAAATGACAAAACAAAAATAAACCCCACAATAACGTTATGATCTAAAGAAACACAGAAAGACAAGCCTAGGTGATACCTTCACAAACCAGTGACAGGAGCAGCCACCAAAGATATGCAGCCATATCATGTAGCTCATAACAGGACAGTTTCAATACCAGCTATGTGGAAGTTGCTTTCCTTTTCTAGACATGGGCCTTACAAAAGCATGGACATGAGAATGCCTGACGTCACTGCAGAGACATAACCAGGACATAGATACAACAAGATTGACACATAGAATTTGAGTCTAAGAGAATTACTCACATACTAACAACTTTCAGGTTCACTTAGGCATTGAATTTTGACAGACTATTTTAATATCATGAATTTTAATTTATAGACTCTACTATCATGGAAGTGTTCTTTTTGTGTGTACATCACTTCTAGCATTTGCTATTCCTTCAACCTAAGATTGCTGCCTTGCTACTTTTGACTAGTAACTCTTCACTTTCTATTTTTAAAAAACATAATTCTTTATTTGGAAATTTCACATCATGCACCCCAATCCTGCTCACCTTCCAGTCCCTCCACATCTGCCCCACACCCCTGTAGCAATCCCTCCCAACAATAAAACAAAACAAAGCAAACAAGGAAACAAAAACCCACCTCACTCCTCCATCTTTCCAACACCTCTTCATTCATCCTAGTGGCAGTGGGAGCTGCAGTGTGTCAGGAAGAATACTTGTTTGTGTAATCAGCTCCATCCCCAAAATGTTCACTGCAATGAGTAATTTGTCTGGCTCAGGGCCTCTGGCTCACCATCATCACTGGGCCCTCATGGAAACCCCTCTCAAATATCCCTCTGTTGCCCTGAGTCATGGAGATTCTGTGGCTATCATTCCTCAGGACCCTTCCTTCATGTACTCCAGTAGGTCATAGATGGAGCAGCTACAACTCTTACCTTTCATTTTAAGAAGATTCTCCAAGATTTCCCCCATTCTCCACAATTGTACTTCTGGACTGTGGTGCTGCAAAATTGTTCTATTTTCTTTTTTCACTTAAAATTTCACAGCTTCTTTTGTGATCTGTGCATTGTTTGTCCAAAGGAACTTTTAAAATCATATTTCTGTATTGTAGTGTTTAATTACGTTGTACATAATTTGTTACATTTAATTACTGTTGTTTGTTTTGAATTTAGTTAGTTGGAATGCAAGATTAATGGTAACACCAGCACATTCATGTAACTTTCTCAATATTTCCCCCCCCAAAAAATAGGAGGATAGAATGCCTAGAACAGAAAGAATATCTTCCAAGAAGACTATCTCCAGGAACCCTGTAGGCCAAACAGGCCAGACCAACCCAAATGCAGCAAAAGAAGCTTCACTTGGGCAAGCAATAGTATCTAGTAGACCTTAGATGCAGAAAAATATAAATTCTCAGAAGAGCTGGAGAGATGGCTCAACGGTTAAGAGCACCGACTGCTCTTCCAGGGGTCCTGAGTTCAATTCCCAGCAACCACATGGTGGCTCACAACAATTTATAATGAGATCTGGTACCCTCTTCTGGCTTGCAGAGACACATGCAGGCAGAACACTGTATACATAATAAATAAATGAATGAATAAATAAATGAATAAATAAATGAATAAATAAATGAATGAATAAATGAATAAATAAATAAATGAATAAATAAATAAATAAATACATAAATAAATAAATAAATAAATCTTAACAAAAAAAGAAAGAAATTCCCAGAAAATCCTCATTTCTACAAAATGAGGTTCTCTACCAGAGTGGAAGAATGAGTTAGTGAATTAAGGAAGACTACTCAAAAACCTAAACTGCAGAAAGGGTAAGCATACTATGTGACAGTTAGAACACCTTGGGTATCCTGACTAGCATGGGTGTGTGAAAACAGAGCCAGGAAAAAACACTGAGGAGTCTGCTGCATAGAAGCCGAAGCTAGGGAAAGTTTCTCAGTCCAATGCAGTGTATGGAATTTCAATTTTGATTAGAAAACACCATTTTGTCTTTTATGAAATGATTAGATAAAAAATTAACTGGAGAAATGAGGTTATTGTAAAATTATTTTGATATGATTTTAAGTGTATTTCTGCATCTTGTTTCTGCTATCACAGTTCATTTTCTCCACACTCAGTGCTAGTTGAGTACAAGCCTAAAATAGTGGACTGACCCATGAAAATAAGATTTACTAAGTGAACATGACCACAACATCATAGAACTCTGGGATATGATCAAGAAACAAAGAGAACCAAAGGGATGCCAGAAGGAGCTATGATAAACACTCACAGCATAAATAATCTATGAAAAGGAATTATAAACTAAAATTCCCCAAAAGTAGGCAAACACAAAGGACACATGGGATTCCAAAAGATATGACTAGAAAAGAAATTACAAGCAAAATAATAGTGAAAATACCAATAATAGAAAGGAAACACAATAATAAAAGCTGTGTGAAATTTGGTGTGCCAGAATTTAGTGTGTGCATCTTTAGGTTTGTAATGTCGTCTTGGTTAACTGTTCCTTGCTAACCATGAAGTGCCCTTCTTTATCTTTTCTTATTCATTTTGATTTGAAGTCTATTTTGTCAGATAATGGGCTATTGATGTCTGCTTGTTTCCTGCTCCAATTGCTTGGGAAATTTTTTTTCTATCCCATCAACTCTAAGGTAGTACCTAAACAGGAAGATTAGATGAGTATTTTGAAGACAACAGAAACATTGAGTTTTGTCTCTTAATCCATTCAACTAAGTTGTATCTTTTGAATGGGAAACCGAGGACATCAGTGTTTACAGTTGTTACAGAAAGGTGTGTGTTGATTGCTGTACTGTATTGTTATTTTTGGTGTTTGTGTTCTTAGACTCATTTTGGCTGATTCTGTAGTTATGGCTTCATTGATTTTCTTTTTATAGTCTCTTGACTACACTTGTTCTTTTCAATTTGAAGTATTGCCTCCTGTCTTCTCTGTAGGACTGGTTAGACTGGCATGACTTCTTTTAGCTTGTTTATGTCATGCAGTCTTTTCTTCCCCATTCAATCACTAGATAGTTTTCTTGAGAACAGTGGCATAGATTGTCATCTATGGTCTTTTAGAGTACAATCAGAATACATTGCTCCAGACTCTTCTGGCTACTAAAGTTTCCACTGAGAAGTAAGCCGTTTTTCTGACCTGTTTGACTTTATACATGACATGTGGCATTTCTTTTAGCTTCCAATGCCCTTTCTTTGTTCTGTTTATTTAGTTTTTATCTATAATATGCTGTGGGGAGTTTCTTTTCTGGCCCTGTCTAGTTGAAGTCTTGTGTGGTTTTGCATAAGTCTTTCCCTAATGTGGGGAAAGTTTCTTCTATGATCTTGTAGAAGAGCTGTTCTATGTCATTGACTTAAGATTCTTCTACTATAATTAGTGTATTTGGTTCTATCATGATGTCCCAAAGTTGCTATGTGTTTTTTTGTAATATATACTTTTTTCACATATATATGTATGTCATACATATATAATAGTCACCTCCTCCCAACTCTTTCCTGTTTTACCATCTCATTCTACTGGTAAGGCTTTCCCCTGAGATTTATTTGGGTTGTTGACTTTTTCAAATTCATCTTTATTTCAAGCTGAGTTTTTTTCAGTATTTATATCTCTTTATTCTATTCAGTTTTAAAATCCTGAATTGTCTTCATCATTTCATGTTTTTTTGCACTTGAATTAATAGTTCATTCCTAGCCTTTTTATGATCTTTCAGATGTTTATTCATGTCCTCTTTGAATTAATTGTATTCTTTGATCATGTACATAATCATTTAAAAGTCTATGCCCTGTGGCTCATCTACCTGTTTCTCATTGGAACACAGTTCTACAGGACTACTTTATGGGTTTTTGTAGGTGGGAGGGCTTATTGTCTTGGCCTTTCATATTATTTGTGGTTTTGTGGTATGACATCAGCATGTGGTCTTTTTTTCTTTTTCTTTTTTTTTTTTTTTTGGTTTTTGGAGACAGGGTTTCTCTGTGTAGCTTTGCGCCTTTCCTGGAACTCACTTGGTAGCCCAGGCTGGCCTTGAACTCACAGAGATCCGCCTGGCTCTGCCTCCCGAGTTCTGGGATTAAAGGCGTGCACCGCCACCACCGCCTGGCGCATGCGGTCTTTTTTCACTGGTATGTGTCTGATATGACATTCTAGCCAGATTCTGTTGAATGAAAATTTTTTTACTGTCTCCCAAACTTGGAGACAATGATACCCTAAGATCCATAGACTGTCTAAAAGCCCAGGTGCCATGCAAGCAAAACCTCCCTTATAGCTTGGGGGCTAACTAATCGCAATCTGATTAGATTTACAACCTGGGAATTTGTTCCTGGTACTATAAACCTAGCCAACTGCTCATGGCCAGAGAAATCAGGGGCCCTAGAGGAGAAACTATTACTGCCATTTTTCAAATATCAGTATGGTTTGTTCCTGTATTCTAAACTCTTATCCTTATACCAAAAAGGTAAGTATAGCTTTCATCTCTCACCAAAGAAGCTTCTTTTTGAAGTAGATAGAGGCCACTAGACACAGCCACAACTGGTCAAATAACCAGAATAAATGGCTGTGGGAAAGACTAGCCTGAATTTGTACATCTACAATGTAACTTCTATACTCAAGGCTCAAGGAACATTGTGGAAGATGATCCATAAAGCTAAAAAGGAGCCAGAGGACCAGCATGTCGACTATGCGAGAGTCCCTTTGAAACACGAAAAGTTGCATAAACAAGATTTCCATAATGACCACACCAGTTGACATGTCAATTGGGAATGTGGAATTTCACAAAGCCCCATATTTATATGTAGAGCCACAGGAAATCAATGGCTGCTGTAACATAGAAAATTGCTTTTCTTCAAAGATAAGTTTGCTGATAGGTTATTCACTCAATCGCTAAAACAGATGTGCATATAAACAACACTAATAGGAATCAGTAGATGTATGTGTGCCTGTAAAAACAACAATGATTAAAGAAGAGCGTTCATTAATTCATGAGAGTGAGAGTATGGGATGAACATGGGAGGAGTTGGATGGGTGAAAGAGAGAGGTAGAAATGATGTAATTGCAGTATCATAAAAGATATTTTCAAAAAACAAAACAAAAAACGGGGAAACAAGAAAAGCAGCACCCTGCTTCCTGACTATAGAAGTGGTATAATCTTTTTTTCTCCCTGCTACACAGCCACAAGCTACCACAGCTTCCATGCCTTACAAACCAGGATGGACACTTGTCCTCTCCAACTGTGAGGCAGCATAAACCTCTCCCCCTTACGTTGCTTCTTGTCTGATATGTGGTCACAGTGACAAGACTAATATAGTAACTAATATAAATATGCCTGAAAAAGATCAAAGGACCCAAATTAAGAGAAAAGGGAGATAAATTTGCTATGCTAAATTTAAAACATCCATGCCAAAAGGCATGAAAATTTTACTTGAAAATTATTGAATATAAAGAAAGGGTGAGCAGAATACTTAACAAAAACCTACTACTTGCTGAAAACTAAGGTCAATACAATTTCAGAGAAGAAGACATAAAGGCAATCAATATGCACAAACAGCTGCTCAACCTCACCAGTAACGAGAAAACACAGACAAAAGCTACAGGAGATGGTGTATATCTATTTGTGGGAAGATTTAAGTCCCACAGTAGCACTATAAACGAAGTAATAGCACAATAAATGTTTTCTCACACTTATGGGCTTGTAAATCTGCACAAGTATGTTGGAAAGTAGTTCAGTAATAATGTAACTAGAAAAGTGGAACATAATCTTGCAGTATAGGCTGTACGTGCTTGTGAAATGTCTCTCTCTCTGTGTATGTGTGTGTGTATGTGTTCCTGTCAACATGTATAATGCTCAACAGCAGCACTGATTGCATCAGATAAACAACATGTGGCATTTAACTTTCAGGATATGAGAATCAACTGCAGTGGGTTCATATGACTTATCAACGACAAAGAATAAGCTAAAAAGACAAGATTCAGCAAGCTACATCACTCCAACCTCAGCTACTGTGACAAGTTGCCCCCTCCTCTCATGTGTCAAATCCCCCTTCCCATATTTTTTATAGAAATAAAAACAGTAATATGGGAATTTAGTGATCTCTTGAATAATTTATAATATTATGTAGTCTCAAGATTGCTTAATCATATCTACAATTTTTACAATACAGTGAAATCCTCATAGACGATCAGAATGGGAACACATATATATTGGGAAATAATTTTTCAGCCTGGCACAAACATCTAACCCTTTCAAACCACATTTTTAACCACTACTTCTTCCTTATGCCATACTCAGAAAGATGGGATTATATGGTTTAATATCTTAGGTGTATATGTGACCTATTGAATCTTCCATAATAAGCTAGTTTCCCTAATGATGCTAATCATATGGTCAGAGTGTCTGGGCTAAGAAGTTGGCTCCAATATGAATTAAGCATATGACCTTAGAAAGTTTGTAGTTCTTGCTGCTAGAACTTCCTCATTTATCAATTTTTTAAAAAGCAATTATTTCATAACATTGAGTGTGGATTAAGATAAATCACACATGCAAAGTGCATGCAGCTGGACAGTGAAATATAGATCCTATCATGTTGCCATGGTGTTACTTTGTAGAGCTGTATGTGGGTCACATTTTAATTAGTAACAGAAAAACATTACCAAGAGAGATTTTGACCTTCATTTTATGATCATTGATAACAAAGGGGAAAAAAGCAGGGTGAGCTTTGATAGATCTGTGTGGAACCCCCTGTGGCCCTGGCTCTTATTTATAGCTCATTAGAAGACAGAAAATTCAGTTAAAATGTAGAAGCTAATACATTTGATACAAGACAAATATTGTTCATGAGCTCATAAAAACAATCCATGTGTTGCACCAAAACGTTAACAGTTACATTTATAAAAATGTAATCAGCATAAGTAAAATTTATGTTTGAAATACAAAATGAAGACATCTTGAAATTTTCATCTACATATTAATGTTATAGTGGCATATAATGGTATAATGGGAATTATAAATACCATCTTGATATCATAATGAAGTTTTATCCTTACACACACACACACACACACACACACACATTTGTATCAAGATGCTCCATCTCTAAGAATGGTTTCTAAGGTATTTATTTACCGGCCACACTTGTTGAATGTGCTGGTTGTTCTCCAGGAGTGAGGTAATCATAGGGTGCAAAGGTGACTAAACTACACATTGAAAAATAAGTTATGATTGTTGTATTAAGACTTCCACACTTCTCGATGGGTTGCTAAATAACTTGGGAGTTTGATCTTTGCAATCACCAAATGGTTTGGCTATGGCTTCACTGCTGGGTTCTACAAGCTGAAGAAAATGAACCTCCAATCATGACTCTAGCTTATACTCCTGGCTTCTTATGTCTCTCTTCTCAAGCTTCATAAAACAAAAAATACGAAGGCTAAAACAGAGATGTTCATCACCATATGCAATTGCAGAAGAAGGTTTGAGAGGGCTGAAATCAAACAATTTTGATACATAAGTACTAAAGTTATAGACAGTACTTTCGGTATAATCAGAGAAATATCAGTCACAATTTTGAGGAAGAAAATAATAGTATATGATGGAACTAGGAAATAAAAATCAGAAATAAAATTCCCTTAACCAAATATAATAAATAAGACAGACATCAAATCATGGAAAGATTATTTAAAGAGTAAGAGGAAAAGATTGTACTAGACAAATAATAGCGAATTAAATAATTCAACAGAAAACTAAGATACAGGTACTACAGTAGCAGTGGACTGGAATCAGAGTGAATGGTCATTGCTGTGGCTCCAGTGAGTAGAGACCTTTGCTTACCTGACTCTCAGTATACAGAAAAAGTCATGCTGGTTGGAAACTGAAAACAATTTGGTCTTATGCTAGATGAAAATGATGGTGGTTATTTCTACAGTACTTAATGTTTTAGGATATATTGAGTTGGAGATATCAAATGTTTATTAAAATTTAAATAGTTTTCTATGTGCTAAGCAGAACTGTATGTTTTAATTAATTACATGGTTTTTTACCAGTGCACAATTTAAGATAGAAGGAAACTAAGACTCACTTATTAAATAAATTAATTAAAGCTAAACAAAATGAAAATGAGTCAAAATAAAAATATTAATTCATATCATATGACACAAGGCAAAGGGAAAAATAATAGTTCAAAATCTAAGCCTTTATTATTCCCCTTTAATTAACTTACAAAATAATGAGTTTCATTGTGACAGTTGAGTATGTGGTGTGCTAGCACACAGTGCCTTTATTCGCCATGACCTTTTCTCTTTTCCTTCAGCATTTCTGTTTTCTCATTCTCCTCTGAAATAGTCCCTCTTCTGCCTCCATATAGGATATGGGTATCTATTTTCTGCATGAGAGAAAACATGTAATGTCGGTTATTCTTATATTTCCCTCCATTATCTCCCTTTCTCTCCACTCATCTCAGAAGCCCATCCCCATGCTGTCTCTCTTGAAACAGGGCACTCAGGCTTTAGTAGCCTACCTACGTGCAGTAATAGTCAATGGATTTTATATTTTTCACTTCTCTTTGAAGAACGACTTAAGCATGGAGTTCATTATGGCTCCTTTGTGGGCTTTCTCTTCATGTCTTTTCACAAACACTTCTGATCACTGACTCGTAGGAACTAACTACATATTGATATTTACTTAGAAATGCTTTTTTGGAAATAATCTTGGGAAGTTTGTAGATTGTACATTATTTCCTTAACCATGTGTCTCAAAGGCTAGATCTAAGTTGTCAAATTTATGGAAATAGATCTATAGTGTTCACTTTCTCATCATTGGTTGACAGCTGCATAGTGATGGCTTCTCTTTTAGAAATGATTCTGGAATGGTGCCTTTACACTCTTCTTTTCTGATCATCTCAGAGGCTTTTCCAATTTTACAGTCTTTATAAACACACTTAGTTTCATTGAATTTTCTATATTGTTTGCTTTTACTTTCACCAATTTATGCTTTGATCATTATTATTTTAGTCATTTATCTTTGAATGTAATTTACCTGTTTTACAGCTTTCTAAGGTGAAAGCTGAATACAGTACATTTTAATTCCTTTTTTATGGACGGGGGAATCCATGGCTGATATGTAAAATTAAATTAATTATAAAATAAACATATTTAAAAAAAGAAATGATGCACTTCTAAAACTTACATTTTTTGTCCAAAAAATCATTTTTTTTCCTTGGTAGTTTTAAAATTTCAATTAAAGTAGATTTTTCTTTCATGACTTTTAGTATTGTATTTAGGACTTTTAGCATGAGCACACCCACATGCCCACACAAGGACTATGAAATATTCCTTACTTTTTAACAGGTTAAATCACCATATTACTGAACACAAAGCCAGCTATCATATCATGTCAGTGCTTTCACAAAAAAAAAAAAGTCTTGGATTTTTCCTGAAAAGTTCAATCTTCTATGAATATATGAGCTAGAGGACCTGATATTTTGGATCAGATGTACTTGTTGCTCATGAGCAGAGGGCCCTTTTGGCTCTGATGCCAAGATCCATTCCTATCATCTCTTAAGTTTATTCTTCAATTTACAGAAACATAAAGTGGTTCAGACACTGCATGATTATTCCTTTGTGAATCTTCAAAATAAGCAGTCCCTGTGAGGACATTGCAGGGCCTGGGGAGAGCCCCACTGACAGTGGTACCCCTGCTGAGATGAGGAAAGATGTGACTCTTCTACTTGAAAGGGCCAGGCAAATATCATGACAACCTGCCCTAATAACTCAGTTAATAACTAGACCTCGGTCCCTGCTTTTTGGAACTGAGCAAGTAGTTTTTGAGGAAGAGCCAGGGAAAAAAAAAGAACAATCAATGCCCAGTACCCCTGACAGCAAGGACAAGGAGGCCTGGTGGTCTAAGCCATAAATAACTCAAGATGATAATCAAATAAGGACAAAGCCTGGGACTTGTCCAGGCCTGCCCCAAAATGCAAAACTGTAGCCTTGACCAGTCCCTGACTAGCCCTGGCCAATTAAAATATATTAATATGATTGCCACATGCTTGAGCCAATCCTACCTAAAATGATCTAACTGCATTAGGACCTCCCCTTGGCTATGCTTAAGAGGAGCCCACTTCCCTCTCAAGGTCTTCGCCATTTTGCCTTTGTGTGGGATGGCAGGCCCCAGCATGCTAGAATTAAAAATGCTCTTGCTGATTGCCTACATGGATGATGGTCTTTTGTGGGACTTCTCCAGGACCCTCACACTACTCAGCACCATTATGTGAGGCATTCACTTAACAGGGGCAAGCTTGCAGCCATCTAGAGAGAAGGCAGAATTAGACATCAGAAGCGTGGTAGGAAGCCCAAATGCTGGCAAACCAATTCTTTCAAAGAATGTTCTGGAAACACGCATACAACAAACTAAACAAATGTTCTAAGTAAATGCTCTGAAACAAAGCAGGAGAATGTCAAAACAACTAGTTTAGAATGAACCACCAGACCATCAAGCAAAGGAAAGTCAGGCCTCATAACCCACCAACAGTAACTGAGAAAGTTGAACACTAAAGACCCAGGCTGGAACGTGGTGCTGATCTGGGTGACACCTCTGCTGAAAATGTCTCCTCCTTGGAGCTGCACATTCAAGCACCAACACAGTCAACACGAAAAGCAGTCTCACCTCAAAAGGAGTAAGAGATAATTTATTATTTGCCAAATATGTGACCATGCCATAAGAACATTGGTTCTGTTTCTTCCCAACAATATATTTCAGCTTGGAAGTGCTTGTACAAACTTGCATAGTTAAAGAACAAAGGAAAGAAACAAATCAGGATGTTTTCCAATTTTATTGGCAGGAACAATAAGCAAGCAAGAGGGTTACAGAAAAAAAATATCTCTGTCATTGATCTCAGATGTTGTCTGATCACATTCTTAGCTTTTGGATTGGTGGGAGTTAGTATTCTACAAAGGATATATCTGAAATGTTTATCTCATAGTCAAAACCATGTTAGGCAAAACACAGAGGTGGGCATTGAATTGAACCCTGCCTCCAGAAGGAAGAGACTCTGCAAGTAAACAAACATGGCCAGTCTGGAAATGCTGATACTGGTTGAGATCCGCTAAGATCCGTGGGCCTCCTCCATAAATGACAGAAACTGTAAGCAGTGGCTGAGAGAAGAAAGTCGCCCACTAGCTCAGTTCCTAGAAATGGTTCAGGAAGCTCAAGGACTGCTACCTCCAAGTGAGTCACCACCTAGGGTAGAATGGGATTTGGAGTAATGCAAATGCCTTTGAACTGTCCCCACCATCTCAGTAACTTCTCACCTATACCTCTGCAAGCAACACCAATAAACTCATTCGTTCTCCAAATTATACTTCCGTCTGTTATTAATTAATAATAATTGCCTATATGGAGTTATCAGATACTTGTTCATCTTCTCCTTGGGAAAAGTATCACAGAATAGCAATTCATAGCTATTTAAGTGATTAAAGAGAATTTCTGGCTATGGGCTGGTAACATTTCCACTCTACACAAACACGAAGTTCTAATCAGCTAATTAGCCTTGCAAAATCCTCCCTGCAAACTCCTGCCTTGCCCAGTAAGAAGCATGAGCCCCATCCGTCTCTCACTACCACAATTCTGAATCTGAGTTTCCCACATGTAGGATGCTGTAGGTGTCAGCAGAGCCAAGGTGCAAAGGACAATCCTTACCTTGGGAAAACTACCTTTGATGCTGGTGTCTGTCCTCCCAGCTAAGGATGAAACCTTGCAGAACCCTGTGTGGCATTTTGTTCTGGGAATTTCAGTTCACATACCACATTCTCTTTATCTACTCATTTCATCTTCAACTGGTAATTTTTAATAGTTTTTAATTATGTTTTTTTTTCTATTGAGTTTTACTGATCCTGTTATAGAAAACACTTACCTTTCTAAACCATAAACTCAGAAATCTTTCTAAGGTGTCTTCTGATAGTTTTACCTGCTTCTTGTTTTCTGTATCACTTCTGGCTGGTTTTATTTATCATGTTGATCCTGGTGGACTCTCCTCTTTGTCCATGTATTGACAATTTAAGGATTGAATAGAAATTACATACAGCTTACTTTGGACTTGTCTAAAAATGTCAATATGAGCCCCAAGTTATGTCCATGATCCTCTCAAGCTGTGCACACTTTTAAAGTGCACAAGCGAGTGTCCCATAGACCAATTCTCTCTCAAAGGCAGGCACTCTTTAATTTCTGTGTATTTGTGTGGGGTGCTTCCTGAAGCATCTCATAAATGAGCAGTATTTTCTCTTACCAGCTCTACCATCCTCATCTTGAACCAGTGAGGTTGCATAGCATCACTGTCTAAATGAGAGAAGAAGCCATGCATTTTAAGTTCTTAGCTCATACAGTAGTTTTCTTAAACATAAACATTTTATAATTTCTCATTCTTCTATTTTCAAATGCTCACTAATCCTTATTTTTAAATATTATGTTATAGTCTCTAATGACAATTGTTACCTGTGGTTGGAATCACTTCTACATAAAGCCACTTATGGGAAGAGCTTGCTCTGTCTGCTGTATAATTAAAAGTACTTTCTGTTTAAGTGCACCTCAAAAGAACTGAGTTGAATGCTATTAAAGACTATGTTACATTTGTGAAGATAAATCCCAATATGCAATGCATCATCCAAATTTAACTGCTCATTTAATACACGAACTACATAATAATAATACATGAATCACATGTCATGAAGAAACTGGACATGGATAATCAAATGTTACTCTCAATGGTGACTTTTAGGGAGAGGAACCAACTCATGCTGAAATAAAACAGATGTGATCCTGCAGAGTGCATGTGCTCTTCCAGCGCTCATTTCATGGTTCATAGGATAAAGTACAGTTATCTGTTTTATGGATTCAAAATAATTTTTGAAGACATTCATTATGTTTCCAAGATGACTGAAATTTCACTTTAATACAGGCAAGAAAGATTAGAGAGACAAAACATGAGACACCTTATTTTTTACCCATTTACCACATTTTTTCAGGGAAATTTAAACTGAATTTAATTTCCTCTTATTTTGCTTCTTTTTTGTATTTGAATTCTTTTTAGATCAGACTTGACCTTAATGCAAAATTACTGTACTTGGCAAAGTAGCACTTCCTATTTTACTTGATGAAGTGTATCAGAACTTGAATAGGCTTCTAATATTATCTCAGTCCCTATATAACAAAGTTATCTCTTCAAATGATGTAGAATATAATCAGTTAATCCTTTTTCTTGGCTTATCTGTTAGTTTGATTTTATAGGGATATATAAAAATGGGGGAGAATGAAAGGGGAGAGAAATAATATAATTTCAGTACAAACTTAAAATCGTATTATTTTACTCACTTTTCTTGGACATTCCTATTTGTAAATTTGACTGAAGGAATTAGAATACACATAGTTGATATTTATGCACCTGTACTAAGAACTGTATTTTCTTCACCCATGGGCTGGAAGCATCACGAATTTAAAGAGGTCTACAAACACCCTTAGATCTCTCAGAGAATACAACAATGTCTGACTCACTGTAAGCAATAATCTTTTCATGAAACTAATGAATAAATTTTGAGTTTCATTTTTTTACTCTCTTATCTTCCTTAACACTTATTTCCAGGTAAGCCAAACAGTTCCCTAGCCTTGGTAGAAGAGAAAATCAGGTCATAGCTCAGCAAGAAAACTGACAGGCATTAAACCATTCAAGCGTAGAGAAGACTTTCCTACTGACCTTTCAGACATAATCAAACTTGTACTCATGTAGCAAGAACCTCGAGGCAAAGAGTTTTTGTTTTTCTCTGGCTGACTCTCAGTGTGTTTATATGTTACGTTGATTCCAACATACTTTAGGTTGTATAGCAGAGAATTAGATGATATACAAAGAGGATTGGCAACAAAGTCCTTCATCTTTCTTCCAGCTATGCTTGCAGCAATCTATAACATAGACTTCTGAAGAAATCTTTATAGTATCCCTCATGCTGCACCGCTTGGTTCAGGAAACCTGACTGGGATGATGAGGGAACAAAGAAAGAACAGACACAAGGACACGTACACAGAAAAGCTGAGATCGTGCACACTTTGATGGAGCTCCACTTACTATACCACGACCTGGAACTTCAGGGCATTTATTGTGCACAGCACAGAGGAAAGGAGTTAGCTGGTCTTGGTAGGAGGTGTCTGTAGTTGAGCAGTCTCTGACTGTAAACATCTGAGAGCAGGGTGGGAGCTGCAGATGCTAGTTTTTACACACACAAAGCCAACATTTGCACTCAGACCAGAAGAAGGCTTTGCCATCCCTCTGAGCTTTACTCTAGGTTTGGGAAGGCTTTACCATTGCCATGAACCTGATCATTGGGTGCTTGACATGGTTGTGCCCATGTCAGATGAGACACCTAGGATTTTATCTGCTCTTTACACATTCACCAAGGGCTTTCTCAGCTCTCTACATTAACATTTCTCCAAAAACTTTGTGACTAGTACCCAGATGCAATTGAGAAATAAAATAATAAAACTTGTGTGAGGAAAATGTGGTCGGTTTTGTGTAAATTAGAGTTTTTACTCGTGCTATATATTTATTATCTATTCTTATTGCATATTTTAACAAAATGGTATTGTAGATAATCTTTTTGTACACTATGAAGATGTATCTTTGCCAAGGCACCTTCTGATTGGTTTAATAAAGAGTTGAAAGGCCAAGAGCTAGGCAGGAAGAGGTTAGGCAGGACTTCCAGGCAGAGAGAGAGGAAAAGAAGATGAATCCAGGCACAGGGGAGTCACCAGGCAGATGGAGAGGAAACAGGAGATTCAAGATGAAAGAGAGGTAATGCTACGTGATAGAACATAGATTAATATAAATGGGTTAATTTAAATTATAAGAGCTAATTAGGAACAAGTCTAAGCTATAGGCCAAGCTTACATAATTAATAAGAAGTCTCCGTGTCATTTCTTTGGGAGGTGACTGGCAAGACAGAAAAAGGTTCATTACAAAATGCTATGCTAACAATATTAACAAAAAGTTCTAGAAATAAAAATGGGTAGCTACGTTTGTGAGCGTTCTTTAATTGATAGAAATTATGCTAATTTGTGAGGTAGAGTGAAAAATTTAAAACATATATATATATATATATAAATGATCAAACCAGAGTAAATAGTGATTTATTACACCAAAACCATGCATTATTTGTCTGATTGCACATTCACAATACATAAACTACACAATCTGCATAGTTAGTCATCTTACTAAGAACTAGAAAAACTAGTTTTGTCTAGAACAAAAGCTATACCTTCTTTATGATTGTTACTTAATTCAGTCCATCAACGCCCTTCCATGGTCACTCCCACCCTATCCCCAATCTCATTTATGAGATCACTTTTTTAGATTCCACATGTGAGTGAATTCCTGCTGTATTTTATGTCTGGCCTAGTTTATTTAGCACAAAGTATTCTTTGTCTGTCAATTTTATTGCAAATCAAAGGATTTTTTTCAACTTATTTCCAAACCATGTTCTGTTTTTTAGCTAGTATGAGTATTTATTCCTACATTGCTGGAACACAAAGTAATGTATATGCATGTATAAACTTAAGATTGATTAGAAATTGATATTTTTGTGTTAAAGTGCTTTAACAAAGAACAAATAAGAACATTTAATAAGAACAAATTAAATGTTCTCTCACATATTATTAGGAATTGATCTATGTACTGTTTTTCTATTATTGTGATAAAACACCATAGCCATATAAGTAACATGTGGAGGCAACATATTGAAGAATTTGTTTTGGCTTATTATTCCAGAGGGAAAGAGTTCATCATTTCAGGGAAGCATAGCTACAGAAGTAGTAAGATGAAAGATCATATTCTAAACCCAAACATGAAGCGGAGAGAGCCAACTGGAAGTAGGGTAAGGCTACAGACTAGCGGTTCTCCATCTGTAGGTCATGACCCTTTTGGCAAACTTCTGTCTCCAAAAATATTTACATTATGATTCATAACAGTAACAAAATTACAGTTATGAACTAGCAGCAAACATAATTTTATGATTGGGGGTCACCACAACACGAGGGACTATATTAAAGGGTCGAAGCATTAGGAAGGTTGAGAACCACTAGTGTAAACTCTTACAGCCTTCTCTGAGTGACACCTCCTTCATAGTCCACAAGTGATGAGTGTGCTCTTGGAGATGTGTGATGCATCATGGCATATATGGTATTGATGCATTCAAGGCTATATGCTTGTTTCCAAAAACTTGTGAAATTATGCAAACTATTATATACTTAATAGATTTTAATATGTAAATCATGCCTCAATCAAATGGTTTTTAAAGAACACTGAAGAACTTCAATAGCAGAAGTAATGACAGATGTCAGTGAAGTGAATCGTGACCTGAAAAGTCTCTGCTGTGTTTAGCCATGAAGGCACTGAGAGCCTGCAGGGAACCCACCATGAACATTGTGCTTACTGATGAAATACTTAAAACGTTCCCTTTACAAGAGGGAAATTATGAGAGTGTCCATTGCTAGTATTTCTATTTAATATTTATGGTTTGTTTTAAAATATACAGTAAGTAAAGAGACAGAAATAATCCTATATGCATTGGAAATAAGTATTAACCACTGGTATATTACACATTCATAATAAAATTACAGATAAATTTTTAGAAGTAAGTACCTAGATTAGCCTATTTCTGAATATCTAAGAAGAATGATTTTATTCTTATTGTGCATGTTCAATGTCTGTGCTTTCCTATTTTTATGTATATAGTAGATTTCTTTGCCTTTAGCTTTACTCTATGAAGGTACAGCCACAGATTGCACAATAGACAGAAGTGAGAAGACCTACTTGAAGCAGCACCTGTGGAAGCAACTAAATCCCTCCTTCCATCCTCCACTGTCACTCACCCAGATCTATACAGTCCAGCTTCTGTGTGGCAGATGTGTTCCCGGACCCTAGTAACACCATGTCCTCCATTTTAATTTAAAGCCCTACATTCCCATTGTGGAGATTTCCTGGGTTACCTCATGTTTGGTTTTTCTATCCTCATAATATATAAGTGATCAATTTCTTATATTTTGAATACATACAGTGATTTCCATTTTCTAGCCAGGTTCTTAATGACAGTACTTGGTACTGAGACTTGGTATGGCATTTGGGATTGACTTGTTCAGTTCAACAACTGCACTTAAATCTATTTTATTAATTTCATTAAATATTTGCATGATAATTTTCCTGGTGAAATGGAGTTATGATGTGTGGCTTCATGGCTCGATAAACTATCAATACTTAGATTTAAGTCTTCATTTGGTTATGAAAACAATTACAAACAATGTAATAATGACTATAAAATCATGATATTGAAAGGAATATTTGCAACTGTGATAGAGTTTACAGAAAAATCACTGAATTTGTAACTCACATATTAAACCACTACCAGCCTTATGGAATATGTAATGTAATTTATATAAAGCTAAAATAATCATTTTTTTTCTAATAGAGTGTTTGAAAACCTATTCTTCTATAAAGTTTCAGATAATAAATGAAAGAGGAACTACAGGCTATATGCTTCCTGGTCATATATACTCCTTTTTAATTTTTCTTCATTTGAACTATTTTAATATGTCTAACTGTTCTTTAGTGCTCCATCTGAAATTATGTGGTTTAAGATTAGATTTTTTAATATTTAATACATACAATTGGCAATTAAAACTAAACCTATTTTTCCTGAATTCAGGACAATATTTGTAATGAGTGAAACTTTGAGTTTTGTAATCAATATTTTACAGATGATGGTGAAATTTGAACCTCTTAAGAAGTCTGTGCTCTCTTGCCTACAGAAGACTCTCCTCTTTGGTATAAATGGTCAGACTCTCCATTCTGAAATCCTTGTCTACGGTGTCTTTACCTGAATCAAATGCATTAGCCTATTCTCTTAGCATCCCACTGGTTAGTGTGTTCCAGGGGGAGAAGTTCGTAATCTAATCTTGAAAGAGATAAACCGAATGTTTTTTATATTTTCTGATTTGTAGAAGCTGGAATGTAGAAAGTCAGTGTGGTCAGACTGTTATACCAAAGGGAAAGATTGAATTTTTCAGTATAGTTACAATTCTTTTTTTCATTTTTTTATTATTATTTTTAATTTTATAAATTAATTTAATTTTACATATCAGCCATGGATTCCCCTGTCCTCCCTCCTCCCACCCTCTCTCCCCCCAATTCTTGATTTGATATATTAATATACATGGCTGAATGTGACTCTACATGTTTTTTACATTAGTAGGATGAAACTTGGTTTCAATAGTGACTTTCATTAAATGCAATTTAGATTATTGAACATACTTGCTATGGTTTACAGGAAACTGAAGGTTTAGAGAGAGAGAGAAGAGGATAAAATGTAGCTATTCTGTAAAAATGCATGCTCCAATGTGGTGACCTAACTGAAACTTCCTTCTCAAGACTTAAGAAATTAAATGATAAAAGAGGGATAAAATTCTATGAAATCTTCGCAATGAACGCCATTTGTAAGTGAGGAAAAATGGTTAGATATTCTGCTTTTAAGATTGGGCTCCCTGAATTGAATAGAAATGATAACATTTTGGAGTGAAGAAATATAGATGACAAGTGACCAATCATCAGAGATTGTTAAATAAATTACAGCACCACAACAAGTGTCTCAGATGGAACGGAAATCAGAGCAATTGAACCATGGAGTTGGGGAGAATACTTTTATAGTGAGACAAGGAATTAATCATATGATCTCTTATTTCTTCCTTTTGTTCCAACATAATATTTTTTTGATTAATTGGGAATTTCACATAATGCACTCTGATCATACTTGCTTCCCATTCATCCCAGGTCCAGTCTCCCAACCCTTGTACCCTCCCCCAAAAAGCTTAGGAAAAATACACCAAGTCCAATTCCTGTTGCCAATATACTCATGGGAGTATGGTCAAACTCCTAGAGGCCAGCCCCTTAAAGATAACTGAGCCATTCCCCGCCCCAATCCTCTGACAGAAGCCATTGACTGTGGAGAGCTAAACTTGAGCATCTCTATCACAAGTTTTAAGGGTTCTCTGCAATGACTCCCCATCTAGACTGTTTCTTTTGGGGGGGAGGGGGGGTTGTCACAGAAGCCTTCAATGTCTCTCATTCTCAGCTGTGAGTCTGCAGTATTACCACTGCAAAAGAAGCTTCCTTGCTTCCTTACATAACGAGAAGCAGCAGCACATATCATAAACTTCCACATGGTCTCCTGTGGCAGCAAAGACCATGGATATCTACAAGGCCTCCAGGGGCAGCATAGAACATAGACCACAACATGATCCCCAACAGCAGGACAGATCATGGACCTCAACATGGCCTCTAGCAGGAGCACAGATCACAGACATCCATATGTCCTCCTGTGGTAATACAGACTACCTCAACACAGAAAAAAAAAGCCTCAACACAGTCTCAGGCAGCAGCACACACCACGGACATCAACATGGACTGAGGTGGCAGTATGGATCACAAACATCTACGTGGCCCCTAGTGGCAACATGGACCACAGGCACCAATGTGGTCTCTGGTGGAAATATGGACCAGGAACATTAACATGACCTCCAGCAGCAGCATGAACAAGGGACATAGACAGCCTCTGGTGGACCATAGAGGATTTTTGAGAAGGCCCTGCTTGAGCTCCAAGCTGCTGCACACCACCAGCTGGCCCTATTCAGCAAAGACATGCTCCCCTGTCCACTCTATCTGTGCTCTCACACCTGTCTCAGCTGTTGTGGCTCTATTTCCACCCTTCTCTGCTTCACTCCATTCTTCCAGTCATCTTTCCCACCTCTCCATTCATTGAAGTGGTATGGCAACCCACAGTGTGTCATACAGTATACAGATAGACAGACAGACAGATAGATAAATAGATAGACGTAGATATAGATGATATAGATATAGATATAGAGATATATATTGACCAAATGCTTTACATGCAAATACTTATTGCACCGAGTCATTGGTCAAGGTTTCTGGTTTCGGAAGCACCACAAATACTGGACTATTGCTGAGATTCCTCTAGGATATCCTGTTGTTGCCCAGAGTCAGAGTGATCTTGGGGCTGCACAGGGCATATGGAAACAGGATCCTTGCAAACTCCAGGCTGCACACCTCCCTGCCCTCTGTTCAGGCTGCCTGGTTGTGCTTGCAGCATGGACCGCACTGTGGGCCAGGGCTCTTCTCCTACAAGCAGGGGGAGCAGGGCAGACTGCAGCAGCAATGGCTTTCATGCTTCAGGCTGGCCCCACTGGCCTAGTGGGCTGAGGACTGGTCTAGTTCAGCAATGACATTCTTTATCCTTATCCACTGTGGCTGCACTCCCATCCCTTACCATTCTCTACTCTACCCCACCATCTTTCCTGCCAAATTCATGAGTCCACTTTTTAAAAGCATCTTCCCATAAGACCTGCCTTTTTTCAGTTGTTCTGGAGATACTCAGTGTTCTGCAGACTCCTCTTCATCCTCCATGTCTCCCCTCAAAGTCTCCATGGGGTCTCTATGTTCTGCTGCCACCGTCTACTGCCATCTTCAACATATGATCTCTTTACTAAAATGTGGCATCACCTGTATAACTCTAAACTCCTAGGCCTGAGCTGCCACATTATCTGAATTGTTAACATCAAGTCACAGCGTCTCATGTAGATATTCCTCCTTTATTGAAAGTGAATATACCTTCCTGCAATGCTCTGCACTGAGGTCATGCTACAAAATGGCTTTCCCCCAAGATGTCCTTGTTCTAGGCTATGAGACCTGTGTTCAGTTACATGACAAAAATAAAATTAAGATTATAGATGGGATTACAGGGGCTCATTGGCTGACCTCAAAGCAAGAACACATCTCTGCTTCTGTTTTCATTCCTTTATTTATTCTTTTCAATAATTAACACTCTACAGGAATTGAAGAGAAATATAAGACCCCATAAAATAGAAGAGAAGACAGACTATAGAGTCATAAAGTGAAATGGATATTATTAGGAGAAAAAAATCTCACAACAAACTCTATGCTCCTCTCTCTCTTAAACTCTTTCCACCACTTCTTCAGAAGTGCTCCCTGAGTCTTAGGTGCAAAGAGTGGTTTCTAGATGTGTCTACTGGGGCTAGACTCCACAATTCTGCATTTTGATTGGTTGTGGTTTTCTGTAATGCAGGATTCTGAATCCTAGATTTCCCCATAAGGTCTCACCAATATGACTGCCCAAACGTGAGCTAAAGAATACCAATGAACATGCCCAACTGGATTGAGAAAAGCCCATTAGATCTCAACCCTACACAAAGAACTATAGGCAAATGAAGAAAGCTGAGAATGGGAAATGTGGCCTTACCTAGGGAACAGTCCACCAATTGGTTATCCAGTGGCAGTCAGCCCTGAGAACATACATACAGGTAGTACTATATAAACTTAGCAGGTTATATTTAAGAATATATATGGATAGGGCTGGAGAGAAGGCTTAGCCGTTAAAAGCTTGCCTCACAACTCAAAATAAAATAATATCTGTATAAACACATACTTTATTGCATGCAGTAACACTCATTAAAAACAGAAGACCATGAATTTGAAGGAGAGAAAGAAGAGATGTATGGGAGGACTTGCAGGGAGGAAAGAGAAAGGAGAGGGAAGAGAGAATTATAATTAAACTACATTCTCAAAATAATCTAGTGAAAACAAAACTGACTAGAGGAAGCTCAGCCACCAGTTGTTATAAAAAAGAAAGGAAAGAAAGAAGAGAAAAAGGGAGGAGGGGAGAGGGGAGGAAGAAATGGAATGGGAAATTGGTAAAAAAAAAAAATACAAGTCATAGAGATACAATGTTGCTGTCTCCATAATTCAGGGAGGGAGTCTAGGGATGTTAGTGTCCTGTAGAACCAGAAAAGACAAGGGAAAATATTCCCCCTTAAAAAAAAAACAGCTTCATGTATACCTTGTCTTGAGCCTAGTGTATAAGACTTCTAATCTCCAGAAATATAAGACAGTACATTGACGTTGGTTTAAATCATTAGGTGTGTGGGGATTTGCCTCACCAACAAGAGAAAACAAATAGTATAAATATGTCTACAACATGTTCCTGTAAGGCAGGATGCCTATTTTAAAAGAGAATAACTAGGGCTAAGGGCATTTGTTCTTTTTATATGTACAAGTTTTAAAATAATATTTTATTAATTCTTTGAGAATTTCATGCAATGTATTTTGGTCATAGTCAAATAAACACAGCTTCTTCCATGTCCACCCTCAACTGAGTACCCAAACCACTTTGAGGTTCTTTACAACCCATGCCTCTAGTTTGTGTTCCCTATATACTCTTGGGAGTAGGGCCTGTCTTGGAGTGTAGTGGAGCTACCAGGGGTCATGTCATTAAAGAAAATGGACTCTCCCTGTAAATGGCTCCACAGCTAGTTGTGACATTTCATGCCTACTCCCCCTATCCTGGCACTATGTCTAGCTTGAGCTAGGCATCTGAATTGGCATATGTCAACACACAGGTATTCAGCCTTGGTCTGACTGGTGTAACATGAATCTTAAAAGTTCTTATTAAGAAAAAACCTGGAGCCAGATATTGGGGTGAAAGTTGAAAGATCAGAGGCATAGAACAAACCAGCCACAAGTTCTTACCATTAGAAAATCCTCAGCCCAAGAGAGAGCTCCTTCCTGTATACTCACACCTTATATACCTTTCTATGCTCTGCCATCTTACTTCCTCTCTCTGCCCAGCTACATCACTTCCTCTTTCTGCCCAGCTCTATCACTTCCTGTCTGTCTACAGACCTACAGACCTCTATGGTTAACTAGTGCTATGATTAAAGGTGTGTGCCACCACGCCTGGCTCTGTTCCCAGTGTGACCTTGAACTCACAGAGATCCAGATGAACCTCTGCCTCCCAAGTGATAGGATTAAATGTGTGTGTCACCACTCTCTTGCCTCTATGACTAGTCTAGTGGCTGGCTCTGTCCTCTGATCCCCAGATAAGTTTTATTTGTTAGAGCACAAATAAAATATCATCACAGGCAGGCAAACTTTTTTTCCATTAGTAGGGCTTACTTGAAGCAATTTGAGTTTACCTGGTAGAAAAACCAATATACCTTTATTGTTACCAGAGGGCTAGGTTACTTCTGCTGTATATCATAAAAGGGTTCACAGAAACTCTACTTGTCTGAGATGTGATGAACCACAGCACTGAAAATATTATGATTCTGCCTGAGACTAGGAAGTTCCAGATACCTACATGTTTTATGCCAGAGAGATATTGGCGTTTATGTGAAATTGAAGAGATCTGATGGTCTGGGATAAATAACTACTCTAAAGAATAATCTGGTTTCTGCATACAATATCTACCAGAATGTGTGCAACATATGGTGGACCTCTTTAAACTTGGAAAGCAACACAATCTACATTTTGATGATATGGTCTTACTTAAAATAAAAGTTAGAACATTTTAAGTTGTCCCCAGAACAGGGGTTGGCTTTGCAAAACATTTAACTTATGATGTGATTAGTTTTCACACCTAGGTTTTGCAGTCTGGTAGAACTAATCCAGATGCTTGTGGTAAGCAAAGGTACTCTCTCATAAAGCCTTTGTTACAGAATCAGTACAAATCTCAAAGTATATGCAATGAAGCTATTTTCTTTTATATGAATAAGTTCTGTCCTTGGGGAAGTCATTTTTTTTTTGCTACTAAACTCTTGTAGACACTGAAAACATGATGAAAGATCACTGTGTGACCACATAAACTTCTTACACTAAAGTGAGGGTTAGTGGATCCAAGATGCCATGAGACTGGATGAATTCACACTTGGAGTTCCTTAATGAGTGGAAATGACACATATCATATTATATTTTATTGGTCAAAAGGCACAATATATCATTTAAGCATGTATTAATATTCTTATAAAATTACACTTATAGTGTTGATAAGTTTTCATGAACTCACAAACTAAACCTTCCTAAGGAGTTCTGTATGATTACAGGAATTAAAAATACTTTCTCTAAATGAATCTGGACATGACATAATAGTTAGATTACAGGTTACCTACTCAAGGGTGAATGTGAAACTTCGTGGTGAAGGAAAGTCCTATTTAGATAGAATTTAAATCAAGGAGCATATGTGGTTGTCCATTCTAAACAGAAAAATAAGTGGCATGATTTAGGGTTATGTACTAGACAACACTAATGAGTTGTTTGATTGGTGTGGTATGTGGAAAGAAAAGGAAGAAAAGAATTTTTATATCTGGGAAGAGTAATACAAATGAACACATCTTCAGGTAATTTTGTCATTTTGCAAGTATCATAGAACATATGCACATGAATATTAATGGAACAGACCACCACACACCTAAGCTGTATGGTCTAGCCTATTGCTCCTATGCTATAACCTAAATAGCATGTGACCTTACTTAATACTTTGGGAAATTTAATATAAAATTGGTGTAACTTTGTATTACATCAATTTTATATGATGTAAACAAGTCTAAACATACAAAAGGGACAATAATAGTGTATCATAAGTGATTTATGAAGTAGTGTATCTGAAGACGCAGTACCAAGAAGGAAGCTTATAGGACTGGTAGTTACTCCATGTAATTAGTGAAGTAGAAAGAAAGTAAGGGCCTTATTGTTTATTTCTGTATTCTTTATAAATAATACATACTTAAGCCATGCACAATTTATAGGAAGATATTTTGTTTCCTTAATAATGAATTAATCTTAGGTCAATGCAGCTTTTACTTTACAAACTTTTTAAAGTATATTTTTAAACTTTTTACTCTTGCAATAGCACTTAGCTTGAAAGATTAACACAATAAACTATCTTCTTTTTCATTTTATTCTATGACCTCTTCTGCATTTTAATTGCTTTTATTTTACACATTTCAAAAAGTTGATTAAAACATGTTTCAAATTGTTTATTAAAAACTAATATGCCGGGTGTTGGTGGCACACGCCTTTAATCCCAGCACTTGGGAGGCAGAGGCAGGCGGATCTCTGTGAGTTCGAGGCCAGCCTGGGCTACCAAGTGAGCTCCAGGAAAGGCGCAAAGATACACAGAGAAACCCTGTCTCGAAAAACCAAAAAAAATAAATAATAAAAAAAATAAACAAAAAACTAATACACAAACAAACACTGGCATAGCCCTGCACAGGCCCAGGTTCATCACTATCACTGTCTTCTTCCTCCAAATCTTACTCTGCTGGAAAGCCTGCAGGGCCATGATGCCCATGTGGCTGTGCCATATGGCAACAGGTCCATCTTCTACAATTCATCCTAAAGGAACAAGCACAAAACAAAGACTGAAAGAAATCTTTACACAGAGACTTTGGAATTCTGGCAAAGGGCTAAGATCTAGAAACAGATATCATTATTCAGGAGTTCATGACTACCTGCACATAACATAACATCTACCTAACTGATTAGATGGCAAACAAGACCTCCTGAGGTACAGAGATTCTGAAGGTTCTGTGGTTTGCAAAGCAAATGTAGTCACTGTAACTTTGGCAAGGATCTTACTGTTCTCACAATAGGCATCATCAGCAATGCCAAGGGAAGACTTCAGATTTATTTAGAGTCAGCAAGCTCTGGAGGCAGAGATGGCAAATATGACAGATACTGCATACTGTTGGTAGGAAAACCACCAAGCAAAGTCCACCAAATACCCGTGGAGTGAAATAAAATGTGAGTGTTCTGCTAAAGGGTGCGGTAGTTATAGAAATAAATTTTAAACATGCAGTTTTTTCCATTTTATAAGTGATACAAATGATATATACCATCTTCAATTACTCCTGTATGAATAGTAAGGAAACAAATCTTTTACAGATATTTCAATCTCAGTTCCATTCATGTAAAACAATACATACATTTGTCAATTTTAAAAGAAAGTTCTCCCTTACAATTTTCTTCAATTCAAGTGGGATTATTATATAAAACTTTAAATCACTAATAAAATGTGGTAAAAAATTGAATAAAATTTTTAAACAAAAAATTACATTAAAAATACTTTAAATCTCACTTTAGTCTCTAAATACAATTTATATTAGTAACAGCTTTCCTTTTAACTGGTGTGCATTTTTATTGTTCTCATAACAAGAAAATTTTAATTGCAAGGAAACAAAATAAATTTCCTTAGGAAAAAAATGAATCACCCTTTGAGGAAACAGAGTTAATGGCATGCTCAGACAAGTGGCATCTGATAGAGCCTCTTTGTCTTAAAGAACAGATTTGCAAGTCATGATACCAAAGAATGATTTTTAGAGGTATTATGAAACAAGAGACTTGGTTACAGAATTTTAAAATGTAAGTTAGCTATTTAAAAATCTGTACATTTATCCTGAAGCTCCACCTCCACCAGAAATGTGTAATAGATTATTTGCTTATAAAGAAACATTAAACTAGACCACAAGTGTAACAGATGAGCTTGTATGGAATCATTTATACACAAGCTATATGGACTGGGTAATCAAATCAGGGTACTGAGTTGTAACTAGAAATACACACCATATATGAAACATGGGAGCTATCTGAAGACAAATGTAAAAGACAGCCCAGCTAGACAGA
The DNA here is from genome assembly GCA_902168325.1 of Peromyscus nudipes. Lineage (NCBI taxonomy): Eukaryota > Metazoa > Chordata > Mammalia > Rodentia > Cricetidae > Peromyscus > Peromyscus nudipes. The sequence continues at coordinate 84,984 of CABHPH010147577.1, forward strand.
AATAATTAGTGGTAAAATAATTTTTCATTAACAAAGGGAAATTCTCAAGCTACAACATCTAATCAAGATCTAAAAGTCTTAAGATAACAATAAATTAAACTTCTTTAAAAATATATACATCATGGGGCTAGAGAGGCGGCTCAGCAGTTCAGAGCACTTGTTGCTCTTCCAGAGGCTCTGGGTTCAGTTCTCAGATTTCACACAGTTCACATCAATTTTAGTCTCATGAGATCTAGTACCCTCTTCTGGCCTCCATCAGAACGAGATATGCATATGGTGCTAATTTATGTCTGTATAAATTAGCAAAATTAGCAAAACCTATAAATACAAAATAAAGTAAATAATATATAAATCAAATATATACACATATGTGTGTATTTGTGTATAAAACAAACTGATAAATTACAATATTGCTCTGTGCAAAGAATTTTAGGCTAATGGGTGGAAAAGGTGAATAAAAAAGAAATACAATAGGGAATAAGGGACTAAAACCATTACATTCTGGAATATTAGGCAGAATATGTTAACATATAATAGTCTTCCTTTATCCATGGCATATATAGTCCAAGACTCCTAGTGATGTATGAAATACAAGTAGTATTAAACCTTATATATATACTAATTAGGGTTTTCTTGTACATATATAACTCTGGCAAGTTTGAGAAGAGGTTAGCAACAATAACACAATAAAATGAAAAGATATAACAGTGTTCTGTAATAAAGTTATAAAATACACTTTATCCCTTTAATTTTTTTATATTTATCATCTCACTTAACGAAAACTCTTTGGCTTCTTCTAGTACACCTGAATGTCCAGCCTCACTCTTGGGTGATACTAAGTAGAGCATCTTGGACAGAGGCATTGTGACACCATGGCAATGGCTCTGAGAACCAGAATGGGCATTAGGTGATTAATGGCCAGGAAGAGTGCAGAGTAGATGCATTGGACAAAAGGATGATTCATGTCCTGGGCAAGATGGAGTGGCCAGTATAAGATTTCATTAAGCCTGCAATGTCAAATTTATTAATAAATGACGTATTTCTGGAATTTTCCATTTAATATTTTTGACTGTGGTTGAATGAGGGTAACTAAGAGTTCAGAGAGTGAAACTGTGGATAAAGAAAAACTGCTATAATTACAGAAAGACAAAAAGAATCCAAGGCAGAATGAAATCCTATGTTGCTTTGGATCAGGTGACAGTCCTCACAGAAGAGGCATTTGCCTGCTTCATATCTAAAAGCAAATCCCATTTAATTTCTAAGGCTGCAAACAATTTGCATAAATATACCAAACTCCTTCTTAGATTCTAACTGTCTAGTTAAGAGTTTCAAAAAATAGGTGACTACCTTGGTCACAGTGCATCAAAACAATGGAAACTTAAAACATGTTGTTTAAAATCTCCAAGTATCCTAATACATTCTTCCTGACTTTTGCTTCCAAGTTTATTTAGAATCATGATATAGTATGAGTAGATGGCTCACCTCTGACTATCTATTTGTTAAGTATACTCAGAACAATGACAATTAAAGCAATATATAAGAATGAAGAGAATCCTGTTCAGATTCAGCACAAAAATGCACAAATATAAAATTAAGTCAAAAGATCAAAATGAAAGCATGAGTATAGTGAGTGTGAGGTAGCATATTATACAAAGAACAGTTCCAGAGAACTCTAAAAGAACTACCTGGTACTTAGGGTATGGATATGATAGAATATAGTGGACAAAGATTTCCAAGAGATACAGTTCAAAATGGTTCTAGAAACAATCTTTGGTAGAAATGTTAATGTCATCAGTGCATCATATACAGAACTCCACAGAGCTAGTTTTCTAAAAATGGTCCCTTGAGTAGCTAACAGAAGTTATTTTTAGAAAATAATATTTGAGTTAAATTGTGAAAGTAGTCTAACTTGAAGATCTCTACTTTCAGTAGGTGTTCACCCGCCATGCTTCTACTCAGGTTGGTTTTGACAGAGTGATGAAATGGATGAGTTTTGATTCACTGACCCTGGCTTTGAAAGAAACCTGTAGAATATATCAGACCTGGGAAATACTGAACGATAGACATAAGCTGCATGGATAAGACTCATAAAACAGCCTGCAGCAGAGCACCCCTGTTGAAAAGAGGTAGGAAGGGCATCCCAGGCAAGATATTGGAAGAAGGTCAAAGTACGGGGATGGAAGTAATGACAGATTTTTCAGGCAGAGGTGGAAGGATAGGAGGGGCCCTGCTCACCTCTCATTCTTCAGAGC
>CABHPH010147578.1:6222-40267 GCA_902168325.1 Peromyscus nudipes
TCTATCTATCTATCTATCTATCTATCTATCTATCTATCTATCTATCTATCTATCTAATCACCTATCTATCTATCTATCTATCTATCTATCTATCTATCTATCTATCTATCTATCATCTATCTATCTATCTATTAAGCTGGAGACTTCCCTTGAGCCCACACTCTGCTTCAGAGACTTCTGCTCTTAGACAAGCCCCTCAACAGAGCTGTCCAAATGATCAACTGACTTCCAAACATGGTCCCTCACCTTGTGCAGCCCATGCTTTATCTCTGAGCCATTTCCCCAGTCCACGCCTTTTCCTTTTATCTCTTCTCAGCACTAAAACCAAAGGTCTGTCTCACATCCAGAACTCTTGTCTTTTCACAAAAAGTCTTCAGGTTCCCTAAATTCTCAGCATCAACCTCAGTCTCCATAGCTAGGCCAGCATGAGACCTGCTGATGGCCTTGCCCATGGGCCACAGCAGGTGCTGACGGTCTTGCCCACGGACCATAGTAGATGCTGATAGCCTCGCCATATTCTCCATCCACAAGGAACATATGCCTAGCCTCTACTGTCCATCTGGGTCTTCAGCCGTACCACCCTGAACACACTTCATCTCATCTGCTGGGTACATGCTAAGCAAGTGCTCCACATCAGGCTATCTCCCCAGCCCCTCGCTTCAGGGGCCTCTTCCCCATTGCATATCCTTGCTATGCTAACACGATCCACCTCCCATCTTGGTGTGAACAATCTTTCTCCGGGTAGCCTTTCTTGGCCTGTCATGCCTCTGTGTTGTACACTCACTTCATCCTCATTACCAAATACCCTCTTATTTGACTCTGTGCATCGTTACAGAGAAACCAGCTGAGCAATGAGAGCATCTGCCACGGTCCATTTTTAAATGTCTAGCACTTGGCTCAAGGCTTGCAGTCAGTAAGACCTTAGTAAATATTTGAATGAATGAATGAAGTTTGTTGACTTCCACACTGAGAAGAATTTATAAATCGTACTCTGATTTATAAAGAGGGGGTAGTTCTGGTCCAACAAGGCTGCCCAGAGGGCTGGAGGAGCTTTGTGCCCCACACTGAGAAGGGAGATTATTCTAAGGGAGCATTATGCAAGATCATAAATGAAAACAAGTTCAAGGCTGAAGTGGGAAGTTCAAGCTTCCTTCATCCTGTTGACATATGCAGAACCATTCAGGACTTTGGAAAGTGTCCTCCTGTGGGACTAGAGCTGTAGATCACTTGATAGAGCGCTTGCCTAGCATGCATGAAGCCCTGGGTTCCCTTCCCAGCACCACATAAACCAGGCAGCAGGAAGAGCAAGAATTCAAAACCATCCTTAACTACGTAGCAAGTCTGAGGCCAGCCTGGGCTACGTGAGATCCAAAAAGGGAAAAAAGAATGCACCAACTCAGCTAAGCTGACCCATTTCTCATGCACCCTTTGGCCCTTTCCTAGTCATGACAGGAATGTTCTCAGAGCGTATGTATCTCATAAGAACCTTCTGGCAAGTTCTTGCTCTCGGGCTGCTGAGTGGAAGCCAGAACAGCTTGGATTTGGAGCTCGCCCTCAAGGCTCTTGAGTGTTAAGCTCTAGTTATTTCTGAGTAACCCTGAAGGGCCCTCACACTCTTGGGTCGGTTCCAACCTGGACAATTCTCCTGCCAGCTCCTTCCTTGCAATCAGGCAAGTGTGGGTTTGAGAAAGGGATTCTGCTCATAATATGGGGCGGGTGGGTCACCCCTACCTCACCTGATTCAGCCCTCCCTCAGGCAAGGTCATTATCAGTGAACAGCCAGCCAGACTTCTCATGTGGGAATGCCAGAGAGACGGAGCTAATAACAGTCTCTCTTATTAGCAGCCTGGTCTTCCACCATCGATCACATCAGAAGTGCCGCCGCCACCGCCACACATACAGTCCCGATTATGTGCACGGGGCAAGGCTCAGCAGAGCTCAAAAAGCCACTTAAATCTATCCAGCAGTGACTCCTTCAAGAGTCCGAAATGTCCCCCAAACTAATAAACACGACAAAGCACCACCAGGGAAAATTCCTTGCGGATTTGAGATTTTCGCTCTCTTAATCTCCTAACTCAATAAAGCAGGCGCTCCCTGCAACAAATTAAATACTTTTCTGGAAGGGACCCCTCCCCCACTTTCTTTGATGTTGGGTGTGATTAGACCCCTAATGCCAGGGCCTGGGGATCTGTAATGAGATGCCATTCTTCACTCCCTTCAGCTGTCTTCTGTTATTCTACAGAGGCCCAGAATCCACGGGGATTTGCTGGCTCTTTGATTCTGGAAATTTCTGAGACTTCTGGCTTTCCTGAGGTGGGTCCCACCATCTCTTAGCTGAGAGAAATGCTTGCCATTCTTACGACTGGGTGATAATTCCAAGCAGGACTGACTAAGCACCTCTACTTTTGGGTTTTGTTGTTATTTTGGGTTTTGTTTGTCTGTTTGTCTTGGATGGTTGTTAGTTGTTCTTTGTTTTGTTCTTTAATTGTTTTTTACACCGTACCACTGTGTAGCCCTAGCTGGCCTGGAGCTCACGATGGTGTTGACCAGGCTGGCCTTGAACTCACAGAGATCCTCCTAGTTTGCCTCTGGAGTGGTGGAATTGAAGACATGGACTACCCCTTGAGGCAGAGGTTTTGGGTGCACACACTGCCCAAAGAGAGAAGGCCGTCCCTCTTTCCTGGGTCTTTTTAAGCTTTTTTCTTCTTTAGTAACTTGACTAGAAGAGACCATGCCCAGGGCAGACTGGCTTCAGACACCTGCCTCCTCAGAGGTGTTAACCGGCAGTACTGTAGGCAGGCTCTGGCCATTCGAACTGTCCTTCCCATCTTGAGAGCCCTGGAGAGAGGTACAGAGGTCCCAGGCTCCGCAGCTGTCTGCATTTAGCTCCAACTCCAAAAGAGTTGCCTTCAGTCCTTTGTCTTTCCCTGGTAGTCAAAACAAGTCCCTAGAAGTTGGGGGTGCAGGGGACAGGGAAATGGCTAAGATTCATGAGAGCACATAGCAAAGCACAAGAGACCTCAAGCTGGAGGGCCAGACAGGCCTGGTGGGGGGGACAGTGCAGACTTGACCGCCTGTATCTCTGACCCCTTGGCCAGTTACCAGTCCTTCCACACTTCAGAAGCCAGATTCCAGCTCTGCCTTCCTCAGGGTCACTGCGGGGCTTGAACAGGGTGAGCCTGCAGTCTCTTAGCGCATCGGGGTTCAGTGAACAATGAATGAGAAAAGGCTCCTGGGTTTGCACAGGGGTACTGCCACAGCTGTGGGGCTGCAGACTGGTTCCTCCCTTCGGCCAACAGCACCTTCTTCCTCTCAGCGGCCCTTCTTCCAGACACCCTTGCGGCAGAGAGACCCGAGGATGTGGGAATAAGCGCTTCCCTCTGCCCAGCAACTGCCCAGGCCACAGAGGGAAATTTCGGGCTCTGGGTGTCACAGGGGTCTCATGTAGACCTTGTCCTGGGCACAGCTGGGAGTTAGTTTATGTATTTCCAACTATTCAGGCTTTGCCATAGTCCAAAGTACAGTTTCCCCTGACAAATCTTATTACTTAGCCTCTAGTTTCTCTTGATGGAAATGAGCTGATTTTATCTTAATTTAATCATGCTTTGTTTTGTTTTTGAGACAGAGTCTCAGGTATTCCAGGCTGGCCTTAAACAGGCTATGTTGCCGGGCGTTGGTGGCGCACGCCTTTAATCCCAGCACTCGGGAGGCAGAGGCAGGAGGATCTCTGTGAGTTCGAGGCCAGCCTGGGCTACCAAGTGAGTTCCAGGAAAGGCGCAAAGCTACACAGAGAAACCCTGTCTCGAAAAACCAAAAAAAAAAAACCAAAAAAAAAAAAAAACAAAAAACCAGGCTATGTAGCTGAGGATGATCTTGAACTTCTGCTCCTCCTGCCTCCGTATCTCTTCAGTGCTAGGGTTACGGCTGTGGGCTTCCACCATTGGCTTGGGTGGTGCTGGGAATCAAACCCAGGACCTTGTGTATGCTAGGCACATACTTTACCAACCGAGCCACAGCCACAGCTTGGATTTTAACTTAATAAAATCAAAATGGTTTTTCCTGCATGGAAAAATGGCTCAGCAGGAAAAGTGTTTGCCATTCCAGTGTGAGGACGAGATTTGGATCTCCGTGTAAAAGCCAAATGAGTGTGACCTCTCGCTTGTCATCTCAGGACAGAGGAAGTAGAGCAAGCCAGCTAACCACCTCAGCCAGACTAGTTGAATGGGTAAGCTCTGGACACAAGAGAGACCTTGTCTTAGACTATAAAGTGACGATCAACTGAGAAAAGATACCAGATTATCAACCTTGATACTCTACATACGCACACGGCTATGTGTGCCCCAAGACAGGAAAACACACCAACGTACACACATCCTACCCAGCAGAGGTTAAAAAAATTATTACTCAATGGGTGGTGGCACAAGCCTTTAATCCCAGCACCTGGGAGGCAGAGGCAAGCAGATCTCTGAGTTCGAGGCCAGTCTGGTCCACAGAGCAAGTTCTAGGACAGCCAGGGCTACACAGAGAAACAAAACAAAAATATTACTTTTCTAGGAAAGAGGGGTGTAATTGAAGCCACAGAAAGGCTGAGGAACAACACGAATTCTGTCTTCCTGCTCTCAGGATCCCTCCCAGTTCCTCCTGCTCTTCCTGCCTTTCCCTCCCCTCTTCTTGAGTTTTGGGAGCACCTGGGACTATTAACCTGTTCCATTTGGTTCAGAGGTCCTTCTGTCACCGGGGATATGACAGTACCAATGTTAACCTACCTTCAGCTCCTGACTTTACCACTCAGCTCCCCACTAACCTAGAAAGATTTCCTCCTCCCTTCCTGTGCATGGAGCTCTCTCTCCATGATGGAGCTCTCTCTCCATGATGGAGCTCTCTCTCCATGCTCCTTTTTTTTTTTTTTGCATGTACATGCCTGTGTGGTGTGCATGCATGTGTGTGTGTTCATGTGGGTATGTGTCCTGGTGTATATACGTGTGTGGGGTGGGCAGGGCTGAAGTTCCCATCTGAAGTTTTCCTCAATCGCTCTCCATTCTGTTTATTGACCTAAGTTCTTTCCCTTAATACAGAGCTCAACTCACAGATTCTGACTAGTTCAGGAGGTCACTGTCCTGGGGAATCGCCTGTCTCTGCCTCCTGAGTGCTGGGATTACAGGTGACCACCACTCCGGCCCAGCTTTTCCATGGGTTCTAGGAGTCCAAGCTCTGGTTCTCACACTTCTCCAGCTAGCACTGTATCCACTAGCTGGGCCCCGAGTCCCTCATGCTTCCTTCCACGGCTCTACCTCTGCTTATCCAAACCGCTGAGAATAACAATCCTAGACCCTTCCCCGCCATTCGCCATTCGGACTTAGGCCCCTTAGGTCCTGCAGAACGCCCCCGCTGTGCTTTCCAGCCTGACGGGTACTTTCCCTTCTGTGGCATTTAGTTTGAACCATTTGACATGAAAGGATCATGCCTTCTTGTTCTCATCCAGGGTCTCATGAGTCACTGTTCCATCTTTCTGTTTAGATGCCCTCTGTGTGTGTGTGTGTGTGTGTGTAAATGTGTATGGGTCTATTCATGTGTGTGAGCGTGCACATGTGTGTCTCAAGATGACAGGACAAGCTTGTTCCTCAGTTTCTACCCATCATTCTTTAGAGAGCCTCTCATGCTCTGGAACTGAGGCTGGTCATGTGCCCCCGGGATCTGCCTATCTCCACTTCCTGGCTGGCACTCGGGTTACAAGCGCACAGCACCACCGCTGGCTTATTCTGGGGACAGAACTCAGTTTCCTCCAGTCAAGCACTTTGCCAACTGAGCTGGCCCCTCAGTTCTTGCATTTTCATTTCTTTGACAATAACAACCATTTACGTTTGCTCCTTAGTGTTTACAGTTCTAGACACCAAAAAGGACAGATAGGAAGGTGCTCCTAAGTTGGGGTAGCTCCCTGACACGACTCAAGCTGTGAGGTGCCATCTCCCACCAGCCTATGCCCCAGACACACCCTCCATCCCGGCCCCCTCTCACCTGGCTGACTCCTTCCACTCCATCTGGTCCCCATCATGCTGTAAAGTGTCCATCTCTGTGAAGAGGGTGGGGTTGGGAGCCTCATCTTCCTCCCCCAGGATGTCCTGCAGCTGCTCAGCAGCCGGAGACCCTGAAAAATGAAGGAGATGGATCTGCCAAGTGCCCTGCAGAGGTCAGGAGGCCGCGAGGCCAACAGGATCGGAGCAGGCAGTGGGTGGGGAGGGGGAGAAGCAGGGGAGGAGTGTTCTTGACTCACTAAGACTCAGTCCACATTCTGGGTTAGGCTGAACTCTGGTCCCTTTGCACTGGATGCAGGTGGGAGTCTCTGAGATAAGAAAGGATTCTGTCTGTGCTTAGATTCTGGGTCTTATAGTGGCCATGAAGGCTGGGAAATGGTGGAATCCATGGCAGCGGCAGGATCCAGGAACGGAAAAGTGAAATGAAGAACAGCCTGACCCAACTTCATTTGGCACAAAAGTCTAGAACTGTCTCTTGCTCCACTGGGTCCCGAGCCAGTCAGTGATGGGAAGAGGCAGTCAGTCAGGGGAAGGATGGGCTAGTGTCCTGTGGGCTCTTTCCTCACTGGCAAGGTGGGCCTGATTCCTGGGTGTTCTGCCTCCTCACCAGTGGCTCCCTAGAAGTCACCTCCTGAAGTTCTCAGGCACCTTCTTCTCTCCTCCCCTCACTCTCTCTTCCCATCATCTAGCAACCCCTACTCTGTGCCAGGCATCATCCTTGGTACTGGAAAGTAAAGCCGTGAAGAAGACCTGTGTACTCGCTAAGGTTGCTCTATGGCAGAGATGGGTGATAAACAAGTAAACAAACCCATCCATGACCATTTGGGGTAGTGCTGAGTGCTCTGAAAAAAAGGCAAAATGCCCAAGGGAGGCTGTAGGGCACACACTGGTCACAAAAGGCCCCACTGAGAAAGGCATTTGCATCGTGACTTGAACACATCAGGAAGAAGTGTGCTTGAGTGTTGTAGATACCCTGCGGTGGGACTGTGCGGCAGTGTGGCTGCAGCACATTGAGCCCATGAGAGGGATGACGAGATATCACACGATGAACAATGCCTTGGCTAAAGGCAGCCCCAGGCTCCTGTGGCCTCCTACCTCCCCTGTGTTTTCAAGAATGTTTCTACCTCAGCAGCCCTTGATTCAACCTTCCATGTCCGCAGACCTCATGACATTTTCCCCCTCTCTCCTGGTCTGTCTCCTCAGTTTCTCCCACTTCTGCCTTCTTTATTTATCAGCAGGTCCTCCATTGTCAGTATTTTCAAGAACTCTGTTCACACCTAACCTCTTCCCCGTAACTTCCCACTAGAGCCAGGCATCGATCTCGCCTTCATCTCTGACGTGTCCTGGAGTCCCAGAAGGTAGGTCACTCTGTGCGCCTCTAGTCCATCTGGACATGAATCTCACAGTTGCTGCTTGCTGACCCATGAAACCCCTGACGAAGGCTAGACCACAGAAGGTCCTTATCGGCCCGCATCAACCCCAGCCTCCAGGCTCAGAGCCCATAGAAGAAAGCCTCTCGGCTGTGCGGCCTTCTGCCTGCCCCCTGTCAGCACCCTTCCTGTGCCCCTCAGGGCCACCCCGACCTTCGTGCCTCTCCATAAGCTGCTGCAGCTCCTACCCGCTTCTGTGAGACAGTAACGGCATTCGGATATGAGGTCGACTCCTTTCTGTTAGTCCATACGCTGCCACCAACCGCCCTGGGGCCGAAGGACTCCTTCCTCCACTCACCCTCCTCAGAGTCCTACCTCAACTGCCTCAGGGCACTCCATCCATGGCCAGGCAGCACCTGAGTTTGCTCTAGAACCATTCCTAACACTCTCAGGCAGTGGACTTTGGGAATCACAGTGCTCTCTGGGCAGCACACAGTCTACACAAGTTAGACAATTTTCCTAGCAGAAAGTGCTAGTAACTAATGTGTGTGCAGGTCCACAGTGGACTTCATTAATTCAGATGCATTTGATTTTGAAAATGTTTTAAACTTACTTCACTGGCTTTGAGTTTAAGGAAATTATGCTTAAAAAAAAAAAGGCTCATTCCTGTAGGCATAGTGCTGTATGTCTTCAATCCTAGCACCTGGGAGGCAGCTGCAGGAGGATCTCTGTGAGTTTAAGGCCAGCCAGTCTTGTCTACATAGTGAGTTCCAGGACAGCCAGGGCTACAAAGAGAGATCCTGTCTCAAAAAAAATAAAACAACCAACTACACACACAAACCCCCAAAAAACAAAACAAAACAAAACAAAAATCCAAAAACTGATCATTAAGAAAACTCATTTTCAAAAAAGAAAAGAAACTAATTTTCTCCCTTCAAATTGGAAGACCACTATGGCTGCCTGATTCCGATGAGACAAGCCAATTAATTCCCCATGGGATCAGAGTACAGTAACCACTGCTCTGTTTTGATTTTGCTTTTCTGGGGACCGACGCAGGACCTATGTATGCTGAGCAGGCGCTCCACCACCGGGCTACATCCGCAGCTTGACAAAAACTCTTCACGTGTAGATTTGCACTGGTGCTTTTCCCGTTGGAAAGCTCTGGCTGCCTTTCCACTACCTAAAGCTTGGGCTTGGTGATATGGCTCAAACCATCACCAGTGACCTGGACCTAGGCTGCGGCATCCTTCGCTCTGCTGCCTCGGAGCCCAGCCACTTCAGAACGCACACAGTTCTCTGTAAAAGGGCAGTGACACCCCTTGGACCTCTGTCCCCATATTTCGTAAATCTGGAATCTTCCACGCCCCTCAAGGCCAGGAAGAAGGTACATAAGCGGACAGATCCTGAAGAAATAGCAGATTAGAAAGCATAGACAGGGCAGAGGTCTGTGCCAGGACCAGCCTGTCTGGGCAGTACCTGCTCCCTGGAACAGCTGGGCTCGGGAGTCTCCGGCGGCGGCGATCGGTGCTGCCTCCGGCCCCAGCCTGTTCTCTCAGCTGCCTCCTCCACGTATCCTCTTCCCCACACAGAACAAACTCACTTTTGTTCCAGTTAAGCAGCAAGGGAGGCGGGGAGGAGGAGGGCGGGAGAAGGATGAGAGGGAAGGAGGGAGATTGCAGCTAGAGAGAGAAAGAGAGGAATATACACAAAGAAAATAGAGACAGAGTTCATGAGATTGCGTGGAAATCCTGGGAGAAAAGAGCGAAAGAGAGAGACAGGGGGTGGGGATGGCGGGCGGGGGATCTGAGGTCTGATGGAGAGGCGAGGCTTAGCAATGAAGCTCAAGCTCCTGAGGAACCCGTGTGCTCCACAGCAGCAGGGTGGTGGCAGCTGAGGACTGTGAGAGAACACCCAGAACTGCCCCTCCCCCCTTCGACACCCCACCCCCCATCCCCATGAGCCCTCCCCGACAGACCTGGAGGCTCCAGCAGAGCAAGGCACCTCTCCTCAGGCTCCTTTATAAAGGTTGAGGCAGGGCGGTAGGATTTGTGCGCAAACCCCCAGGACCTCCTTAAGATCTTAAGGTTTTGGTGGCAGGTGAGCGGGCTGCAACAGCCTGGCAGGCCCTGTTCTCTCCGCCACCGCTGAGAATAGGGTGGAGTTTGGGGGTATTATGGGGTGGGGAGTGTTTGCTGTGTAGCGTTACACGAAGTTGGATTAGCTTCCTTCCCGACTTTAAACCCAATTCCTGGGCTTGCTGTTTGTACCCACTACGGAGACAGAGTGTCAAATTGTCACTCAGTGGATGTGTTCTGGCAGCCTGTGGACAGCAGGGGCTGGCCACTTGGGGGGCATGTGTGAACCCCACCGGGGAATTACTTTGCTCTCTGAGAAATTCCTAATCTGGGTTTGGCTCGGCAAGTGCTTACACCATGCAAGGTTGAGCAGAGGTCACTGAGGCTCCCAGGCAGGCCTGCTGCGTACTCAAGTGGTAGAGTTGGGAGGGGGCTTAGGAATGGTGAAATGCAAACCTTCAGTTCACAGACAAAAACTGAGAGCCAGTGGACACCACAGAAAGCCTCTGGTGCAGCTGAGCTGACCTGAGGATGCCTACTATCCCCCACCACATACTGACCCATGCCGGGGTCCTGACCTCATGAGGCTAGAAGAGCAAGCAGGGCCTGTTTGAGATGCGGTGAAGGAGTGCAGCCCAGGTGGGCCTTGAGCTGGCTGAGGCGAAGAAGGAGCCACTGCCTCATTTGGGGGGCTGCTGGGGCTTGAACCTGGGGCCTCTGGTACGCTAGGCCAGCCCTCTACTCACTGAGCTACAATCCCCTGTTGTTTTGTGAGACTAGGTCTAGCTATAGGTGCTCAGGCTAGTCTCCAATTTGTGACATTCTCCTGTATCACACTCCCAAGTGCAGGGGTTATAGGCATGCACCACCACCTGGCTCCCATCATGCCCATTTAAAGAAACAGGTGGTCAGGTTCCTGTAGGGCTCCAAGAAAACTCACGGTCACCCAGACCCCAGCAGTAGGCATCCCAGGAGGTTCTTTTTCACATGTCCCCACACCGAGGGACCTGGCCTCACAGATTACCTACCCTACACTGTGAGAGAGGTTGGCCCAGCCCCTCCTGAGTCCTCCTACTAGGTAGCAAATGCAGGCACACTGAGCCAGAGGTAGGGGCCATCTCAGCAGCCAAAGAAGGACTTCAAAAGATACTGGAGAGACCGTTAATATTTTAGAAGAGGCCAGACCTAGATTCATCTCCTGGTGCTGCAAATTATTAGCAGTATCATAATGGCAAACTATTAACCCCCCTGCAACTCGGTTTCCCCCTTTATGAAGTAGAAATGATCACATCTGCTTCTTTGAATTCTGGTGGAGAATAACTGAGATAATACAAATAATGTGGCCGGCGGACATCCAGTCCTTCAGATGATATTCCGACCGTTGTTTCTTGTAGCTGTGACCCCTCCTTCCTCCTACCAGTCACCAGCCTGTCCCCACCCTGCACATCCCAGGGACCCAGTCCCTTTCAGTGTCAGGCCCACACTGCCACTTCTGTGTGTTTCCCACTCTTCTCCCTGGGCCTTCCCTGTCATTACCTCCCCCTCCTGCCCACTCAAGGCTTCACTCATCACATGTTGGGCCACTGCTTCTCTAAGGTCCTGTGGTCCCATGTGCACGTAGTATGTCACAAACTAGCCCTCATCATGTGAAATGCCACAAGTAACGGCCCCTCCAGTCTATAAATACAAGAGGCACATACTATGGGCCCAACCGTCAAAATAGACTCAGGCAAGCTGAGCATGATAGCACATGCCTGTAACTCCATCTCTCGGAAGGTGGGGGTGGATCAGGAACTCAAGGCCAGCTGCAACTATATAGTGAGTTCCAGGCTAGCCTGGGCTACAGGAGACCCTATCTTAGAGAGAGAGAGAGAGAGAGAGAGAGAGAGAGAGAGAGGAAGAGAAGAGGAGGAAGAGGAAAGAAGAAGGAGGGGTGGGGAGGGAGGAGGAAGAGATGGAGAGGAGGAACAAGAAGAGGCAAGGACTGGACTTGGAAGGGAAATTGGATGTGTGACAGGGCTGAGCTTATGGAGCGCACAGAGCAGCTCTTTTTCTGGGTGCAGATTGCCCACCCATTACTTGAGCAGAGCACAGGGTGATCTGGTGACCACACTCCCTGGCAAGAAGCATCGGCTTCACCCTAGGAAAGCCTTGGGGAGCCCTTAGGGCCACCAAAAAGTCAGTGACTTCAGGCTCTGAGGGGCCTGTCTGTGTCTTTCCCCCCTCAGCTTTGCGTGGTCAGGCTCTGCCCCACTTCCAAGGCTTTGCTGCCCACTGACCCCGGGGCTTACACAGCGTGAGCACTCAGCAAATACTTTCTGGGTGAGTGAATTTGACTAACACTCATCATCAGTGGGAGATTAGCTACCACAAGGAAAGGAGCTAAGTACCTCAGATCCAGGAAACGGGAGCTGGGGGTGCAGTTGTAGGGGATGTGGGTTGCTGAGGTGTCACAGGGCCACAGAATACAGGGACTGGGAGACAGAACCCAAGAGTACCAGGATCATTCTTGCCAAGCAAAGTGAGTCTTTGAGAGAGGACTGGGAAGCCCCATGCCCTGTTTTCATGGCTGACAAAATTCCTTTTCCTGATGCTTTACATAAACTTCAAATGTGTTCTCTCAGGCAGGAGAAGAGAACCTGCCCATTTGTGCTCACAGGAATCCCTCCTGTGGAAGATGGCTTTGGGGACATCTGCCTGGCCTATGTTCCCCCCCCACCCCCCGAAAGCCGTCTTTGGGTAACACATGACTTATGTTGCTATTAGGCCATAACCGATCAGGTCAGGAGTAGTTAGTTGGACATCTGATCCATGTCTGGACAGTTTGAATTGGGTCTCTCAGTTAGATGGCCTTTCTTGGTGGTTCCTGGGATCGTGAACACATAGATGTGGAGCTGAGGCGTGGACAGAAAAGAGGAATAGACCTGCCATGCAGCAGCTGGAAGAGGCCATGCAGCCCCAGAGAGGCGATTCAGGCTCGCTGCACCATCCTCCAACTCAAGCCTGCCAGTCCCTCTGCCTTGAGTGAGATGCTCTCCTGCATTGAGAGCTCACACACCCTCTCCTGGCAGAGACCCGATTCTTAGAAGTCTCTCCTTCCTCCCCTGGCTCGCTCTCTTGAGACTCAGCTGCCCACTGAAGCTGATCTCTTGTAGATGAACTGTACCCTAAAGTAAACAAGGTCTGAGCGGGCCCTCTCTTCCAGAGCGTGCTCTAGTTTCAGGGTAGGAGGTCACCTGGGAGGGTGCTTGTCAGAAATGCTGATCACAGCAAAAATCTACCACAGATGGCCTTGATTGACATACAAACTATGACCATTTCTGTCCGCTTCGGAGCTGCTGGCCTGTGTGAGTATAATAAGCCCTGTTCCTGAAGAGGTTATTTCTTGAAATGCCAAAATGGCTGAGGCATTCACCCATCTGGGCACAGGGAACTGGGCAGGTAGCTCAGTGGTTAAGAGTGCTTGTTACTCTTGCAGAAGGCTCCAGTTCAGTTCCCAACATCCATATTAGATAGGTCACAACTGCCTGTCAATTCAGTTCCAGGAGCTTACACACCTTCTGGCTTTGGTGGACACCTGCAGGCACGTGGTACACACACACACACACACACATACATGAAGTAAAAATAAATAAATCTTTTTTTAAAAGGAAAGAAAAGTCACATAGGCCTGGTATAATGGTTCATGTCTATAATCTTATCACTTGGGAGGCTGAAGCAGGAGGACTGCTGTGAGTCAAGGCCAGCTTGGACCGAGGGAGGGATGGCTCAGTGGTTAAGAACCCTTGCTGCTCTTTCAGAGGACCTGAGTTTGGAACCTAAATTCAGTTACCAACTCCAGAATATAGCAGGCAGCTCACAACTGTCTATAAATCGAGCTCTGGAGAATCTGAACTTTCACATGCAGATCCACATAATTAAAAACAATAAAATAAATCTTAAAAAAAAAAGAAACCCGTGCTGGATAATTTTATGTCATCTTGACACAAGCTAAAGTCATCTTAGAGGAGGGAACCTCAATTAAGAAAATGCCTCCATATGATCAGGCTGTGGGCAGACCTGTAAGGCATTTTCTTAATTAGTGATTGATTGGGGAGGGCCCAGACCATTGTGGGTTGGGCCATCCCTGGGCTGGTGGTCCTGGGTTCTATAAGAAAGCAGGCTGAACAAGCCATGAGGAGCAAGCCAGTAAGTAGCACCCCGCCATGGTCTCTGCATCAGCGCCTGCCTCCAGGTTCCTGCCCTGCCTGAGTTCCCGCCCTCACTGCTTTAATGACGAACTGTGATATGGGACTGTGAGTGAAAGAAATAAAGCCTTTCCTCTCCAACGTGCCTTTTTTGTCATATTTCATCTTTGTGTGACTGTTTGAATCAGTCTGTTTCAGAGACTCTTGGATAGGGGAGAAATTAGTCCTGTGCCTTTGCTCTTCCTCACAAGAAATGGGGGGAAAGGGCTGGTGTGTGTGTGGCTCAGCTGGTACCTAACGTGCACAAAGCCCTGGGTTTGATCCCTGGCACCACTGGTGGTACATGTCTGTAAATCTCAGCATTTGGGAAGTGGAGGCAGGAGAATCAGGAGTTCAAGGGGGGGGGGGGGGGGAAGAGAGACAGAGAGAGACAGACAGAGACAGACAGAGACAGACAGAGACAGAGAGAGAGAGACTTGTAGGAAGGGAATGAAGGAAAGAAAGGCAACATGAAAGGCCTCTTGATTCTAAAGTCTTGGATCTCTGAGGCTCAGTATCTATATAGGAAATGACCTTTCTTCTCCTATACCACTTATCCTGGAGTGGTTTTGATCTTTGCTTTCTTTTTAATTGTTATTTTATTGTATGTGGATGGGTGTTTTGTCTACATGTATGTCTGTGTACCAGGTGCATGTCTGGTGCCTGCAGATTCAGCAGAGGGCATTGAATACCCTGGGGCTAGAATTACAAGTGTGAGCCACCACGTGGGTGCTGGGAATCAAACCCAGGGCCTCTGGAAGAGCAGCCAGCTCTTCTTTGCTGAGCCATCTCATCAGCCCCAGCTTTGTTTTTTTTTTTAATGGCCTTATAACAGTTCAATACCCAGTAAACAGAAGATAGCTTCAACATTTTTCCTTGTCCCCTCCCATCAGAAGGAGTTTATAAGCGTCTCAGCAGCAGTAAGGCTGTCTAAGCCAGAAAAATGTCTGCTCATGGAGGAAAAGGCTTGGGCTCTGAGCTCTTAGTGTGGGTTAACGTGTGTAAGTATACCAACAGGTATTGAGAGCCGACTAGGCACAATGGACTGAGTCAAGTATTTTATCTGTTTGTATCTCCTTTGGTAACCCTGATGGTCTGATGTGACCAGCCATCCAGTTCACCTGGAACAGACATGATTTTAACGCTGGTAGTCGTGCCTCCCTCATCCCTAGAAATACTTCCACCCTGAGAAGACTGGGGCAGATGGCCATCCACCAGAGCCTTCCATCTACAGGTGAGGGTACTGGATGCTGGGTCATCCCGGGTTAGGCCTACCCCATCTGACTGGGTCTTGGGTTAAGTTCTCATTGGCCACTGAGTAGAGTGGAGATGAATTCGTGCACCTAAGGCTCTTGCTTCTACGGCCTCTCAAGAGATTCTAAGACGAGGAAAATGCTTCTTTTCCTGGGCAGAAAGTGCGTCTCTTATCCGTGCTCATTGTGGCTTGAGGGTTATCATCATCTCACATTCTAGGCCTGAATGCAGCTTGAACAACCTATAAAAATTGAGTTCAGGCTGGAGATATGGCTCAGGTTAAGAGCACTGACTGCTCTTCCAGAGGTCCTGAGTTCAATTCCCAGCACCCACATGGTGGCTCACAACCATCTGTAATGAGATCTGGCACCCTCTTCTGTGTACATAATAAATAAATAAATAAATCTTTTTAAAAAATGAATTCCTAAATTATATCACACTAAGAGAAAGGTAAGGTAGAAGAAAGAGAGGGGAAGGAGGGAGGAAAGAAGAGAATATACCAATATTTCCTTTTATTCCCAACCAGCCGATCTTTTTCACCATAAGCCAGTTTGGCTACTTGGAAGGCTTTAATTTGTACCCCCGTCCCGCATGGTGACTAACCACTGAGGAAGAGTCACATTCACACAGCCTTTGGAGTCGGCTGTTAATTTCCCAGCTTCACTGATTGCAGGCTGTATCATGCTTTATGTCTTTGAACTTTGGTTTCCTAGAATAAGTACAGGGTAATGATATACCTCTCTCTCAGGGTGATGTCAGGATTAACTAAGATGATTATACTGCCTGCTTCAAATAGTGCCACAGAGGTTCAGTAGATGGAAACAGCACAGTCCTGGCAAACAACCACATAGAACACAGCAGACACATAGCAATGGAACAAAGGAAACAGAAGAGTCTGGAAGCGAACCCTGCAGACGGAGTCAGCTGGTGTTTAACCGGGTAGCGGGAATATACAATGTGGAGAGGACAGTCACGTTGTTAATCAGTACTGGCAAACAACGGATACTCATTGCAAAAGAATGAAACCAGATGCCCTTATGCCAGCCACAAGAACTGTCTCAAAATACATTAACTACCCCAGAGCAAAACTTCCAAACCAGGGACTGGAGGGAGGGCTCAGGGGTCAACCACCTGAGTTTGACTCCTGGCTCCCTGTTCTCACGTGATAGAAGGAGAGAAGTGACTCCCACAGGTTGTCCTCTGAACTCCACACTTTTACCACCACACAAACCTCCACCCCCAAAATAAATGTGAAAATACTTTTTACATTCCCAAGCCACAAAACTCCCCCTCCAACATAGAGGGTAATCTCTCTCTCTTTTTTTTTTTTTTTTTTTTGATTTTCGAGACAGGGTTTCTCCGTGTAGTTTTGGTGCCTGTCCTGGATCTCGCTCTGTAGACCAGGCTGGCCTCGAACTCATAGAGAGCCACCTGGCTCTGCCTCCCAAATTCTGGGATTAAAGGTGTGCGCCACCGCTGCCCTGTGAGGGTAATCTCCTTGACAATGGTGATTCTTGGGATCTGACACCAAAGCGCAGGTAACAGAAGCAAGTGGGTGGGGCAGCATCAAATGAAAATCCTCTGCAAAGCTCAACCAGGAGAAAGCACACACACACACACACACACACACACCGTGCTGGAGCTACAAACACATGACCACCATGCCTGGCTCATGTGCCGGCCACTTGAACCCAGAGCTTCATGCGTGCTGAGCAAGTGCTCTGAGCCACACCTCCAGCCCAGAGCACAGCTCTCCACATCACAGAGAAAGGATAGCGAGCTTCAGGTTAGTGTACACTGACTGTACACTGTGTCCGTGAGAGGGAAGGAGCAGTGGGGCCCTGAGAGTCAGCGCCGAGTCCACGGAATGCCACCCATATTCTACAGAGAACCCCCACCTGGCCACTCTGTAACCACCAGCAGGGTGCCTCTCCAGAACATGCCCTCGAAGGAACTTACGGGTGCTTTTGGTAAAATCCACGCTGCCTCCCCGGCTGCTGGCCCTGAGCCCTGGGCCAAGCAGCTCCTGCTGTGGTTTGTCTGGCTGCAGGGCCCACTGGACTTTTTGCAGGCCTGAAAGATGTCCCTTTGAGTCCCTTTGCCTTTGAGAGTAACTGGGCACTGGAAACCCAATGCATATCGAAGGGAAATCTGTGGAAACAGTGCAGAGAGGGGAGGCAGTGACTAACCCAGCCACGGAGACAGCTTCAGAAGCAATATGGAAGACGTGGGTTGCCTGGATAGAACCAAAGTCCCAACGCTGGGGAAGACAGAATTCTCCCTGTGAACCAACCCATCAGGTGCCGGGAAGAGAGTTCTGTCAGAGTGCGCATGCAGTGGTGGTGGTGGGGGGCATCTCCCATGCTTGCCTCTCCATAGCCATGACGGCCGGCAAGCCCAGGAAATAAATCCAAATTCAAAACCTGAAGCATGCTTTCTCCTGCATGCTTCCGTTTTCCCCTCATTGTAAAACCAAAGGCTCAGAAGTTCAGATCACATACTGCTGATGAAGAGCTGAGTTTGGTTCCCAACACCCATACGGACAGCTCACAATAGCCTGCCTATAACTTCAGCTCCAGGGGGCCTGATACCCTACTCCGGACTCTGAGGGCACCTGCACCCACATGTGCACAGAACTACAAACAGACACACAGTTGAAAAAAAAAATCACATCACATGTTGTTAAGTCTGTTCTTAAGGGGCTGTTTACCACAGACTTCAGGGCTCTGAGCCAGCAATTCTGTGCCAACAGAAACATCCCCGCAGCCGCTCATGCAGGTTCTAACTGAACTGCTGTTTTCAGAATCTACGAAATGTTGGTATCTGTCATTGATCATAGCTGGGAGCACTGGTAAATTGAATGGCTTTATGTTGGGGGAAACTCTGCCCTAATCCACCCGGACAAAATGCCCAGTCATGCGGTTCCTAGAGACATGTTCAGTTCAGTAGTTTATCACTGTGACCTGACACTGTCAACTACAAAGTTCACACCTCAGAAACTGCACAACTGAGTTACAAATAATAATAATAATAATAATGATAATGATAATGATAATGATAATGTCAAAAAATTATCTGGGGTGGTGGTGGCATGTGCACATGGTTCACACGTGTGGGCTCATGTGTAGGCACACACTGTGTGCTTGTGGAGGGCCAAGATCAATGCCAGATGTCTTCCTCGATTACTCTGCTGGTATTCATTCAGGCACCGGAGCTGGGCGACTGCACTAGTGTACCTGGCCAGCCTGCTCCTTCCAAGGGCTGAAATTACAGATGTCCACTGCTCGCACCCAGGATTTATGTGTGCTCTGGAGAGCTAAACTCTGCTTTTCACTCGCACAGCAAACAGCAAATGCTTTATCCCAGCCCATCATTTCATTCCTTTTCTTTTCTTTTCCTTTCTTCTTTTTTTGGTTTGGTCTTTTTGAGATGGTGTGCATGTGTGTGTGTGTGTGTGTGTGTAGTCCTGACTCTCCTAGAACTCGATCTGTAGACCAACCTGGCCTCGAACTCCAAGATCTGCCTGCTCTGGCTCCCAAGTGCTGGGAGTAAAGGCGTGTGCCGTAACCACCTGCCCATCCTAATGTTTTTAAAGTAAGCTAATGGTTTGGGGTTGGGTCAGTCAGCTACTTAGTCGTTTGTGAGCCTGGATTGGACATGTCTGCCAGGACACGGTAGACTGGTCCCACCAGCTTCTCCGACACACTGCCAAGAGTCAAGGGAAGAGACAGTGCTCTTCAGTCTCTAGTTAGGAGTGCTGATATGGTGACACTCAAGGAATTTTCAGGCCCATGTGGGAGTCACATCAGGTTTTCAAAGTGTCGTCACCTTGGCCTGGCTGTCTCCTCCTGTAGACTGTAGGATCCAGCTTTCTGACCCCAGCCTTCTCTTCCACCTTCATCCCTGCGAAGGAAAAGATGAGCACAGCTTCAGAACATTAAAAGTGCAGGGGGCCAGGGAGATAGCTGTTGGTAAAGTCTTGCCTTGCTAGCAGAGTTTGCTCCCCAGAACCCACTTTTAAAAAGCCAGATGTGAAGCCGGGCAGTGGTGGCATATGTCTTTAAGCCCAGCACTCGGGAGGCAGAGCCAGGAGGATCTCTGTGAGTTCAAGGCCAGCCTGGACTACAGAACGAGATCCAGGACAGGCACCAAAACTACACAGAGAAACCCTGTCTCAAAAACCAAAAAAATAGAAGAAGAAGAAAAAAAAAAAAACCCAAACCAAAAAAACCCACAGATGTGGTGCTGCATACTTGCAATTCCAGTGATGGGGAATTGGAGACAGAGGGATCCGTGGGCCTCACTGGCTGGCCAGCCTAGCTGAATTTGAGAATTCCAGGTAAAAATGAGAAAGCTTGTCTCAAAACACATGCTGAGGAATGGTACCCTGGGTTAACCTTTGGCCTCCACATGTAGAACAGATTCATATGCATGTTTACCAGAACACACATACACATGAAATAAAATAAAATTAAAAAATAAAATAAAGATGATAATGGCTACCATTAATAGGCAATATTTTGAGTGCTTGCCTTGTCTGACTTAACAGAATTGTCTCATCAATGCTACAGTATTAGTATCAGTATCAATTTACTCTGTGGAGAATACAGCCCAGAGCCTTGCCTATCTTTGTTTGTTTGTTTGTTTGTTTGTTTGAGACAGGGTTTCTCTGTGTAGCCCTGGCTGTCCTGGAACTCGCTCTGTAGACCAGGCTGGCCTTGAACTCACAGAGATCCACCTGTCTTTGCCTCCTGAGTGCTGGGATCAAAGGTGTGCGCCACCACCACCACCCAGCCACTTAAAATTAATTGATTTATTTTGATACAAAGTTTGTGTGTAGCCATGGCTGGCCTGAAATTCACTGTTTAGACAAGGCTGGTCTGGAACTCAGAGATCTGCCTGCCTCTGCCTCCCAAGTAGTGGGATTAAAGGCATTAATCTCCAGCTTCACATCCAACCATATTAGTACTGTTATACAGATATGGAACTGAGGTACTAAGAATTTAAATTACTATCAAACTAGAGAAAGAGAAATTCAAACCCAGATTGTCTGTTTTGGGAACTATACAGAGTTCTTAACCTTAAGGTTTTTAAAAATATACTTCTATCATAAAAATAACAGAAGTGTTCAAGTTGACATTACAAGATTTTGAACACCTGAATTGATCAATAGCTATGAGTTACTGGTACAAAAGGTTCACTGTCATTTTTTTTTCCAGTTTTATTCTGTTGTTGTTTCGAGACAGGGTCTCACTATGTAGCACTAGCTGGCCTGAAATTCGCTGTGTAGACCAAGCTAGTCTCTGACTCACAGAGACACTCCTGCTTCTACTCTTGAGTGCTGGGATTAAAGGTGTTCACCACGACACCTGGTGTGTTCGCCATGGCATCCTGCACATTCAAAAACGTTTGTACAGTAGAAAACAACTAACAAGAGCCAAGCTTGGCAGCATACCTTTCACTCCAGGCCTCAGGAGCAGAGGCAGGCAGATCTCTACGTGTGAGGGCAGCCTGGTCTACACAGTAAATTCCAGGCCAAGCTAGGGCTGTATAGCGAGACCCTGTCTCAAAAACAAACAACAGTAACAAAACAGAATCGATTGATTGTGCCAACAAGTGTGACATCTGTTGGGCTGCTCTCTATATGTTTGACGGCTGGTGTGCAGTCTCCCTGATTGGCTGTCCGTTATGACAGGCCAGCGTTGATGCCTTATTGGTTGTTAAGTACTCTGAACACCACTGATGGAAATAACGGTCTTGAGGGATGGAGAGAAGGAGGGCTAGAAGAAAAGGTGAGTGGCAAGGAGTCTAAGGGCTGGTGACAGGGCAAGCTGGGTGACAGAGCTCCAGGATGTCTGCTAGCTCCCCTTCACTTCACTGTGGTGACATCTCCATCTCATCAGCTTTGAAAAATTGCCCTCCGCTGTTACGAATCTTGACATCATAACACATCTGGAAAGCCCCACACAAGAACAAAAATGAAGGGTAAGCCCTGCTCTGAGAAAATCCCAGCCCACTCCTGGAACTCCCTACATCTCCCCTAACATGAATTGTGAACAATTTACCTTTAAAATGAGCCATCTAAAATCCCAGTGGTGGCCAGTGAGATGGCCTCTGGGTAAAAGCATTGCCCCCAAAGCCCAGGGACTGAGTTCAATCCCCCAAATCCACATAAAGGTGGAGAGAGAGAACTGACTCCACAGAGTTGTCCCCTGACCTCCGCAGACTGGCATGACAAGTGAACAGCACGCATGAAAGATGACGATGACGACGACGACGACGATGATGAATTAAATACTTTCATATTTTAAAATTGCAGCGGGCAGCTCTCTCCCTTTTAGTGTCTGTACTTTTATCTAAATGTCTACCTCCCTTTTTCTCCTGAGACAGCATCTCATGTATCCCACAATGACTTCGAGCATGATATGTGAACGCACACACACAGAGGCAGGCACACACACACACACACACACACACACACACACACACTGAAAAAAAGAGGAAGAAACAGCAACAAGGAGAGTTAAATCAGTTGTCCCAAGTCACAGAGCCAGCTCTCGTGGAACCAGGATTCAAACTGAACTCTTTCTGATTCCTAAGCCCAGGGGAGTAAGGGAGGGGAAGAGAAGGGAAGAATGGGAGAGAAAGGAGGGAGAGGAAAAGAAAACAGAGGAGCGGGGGGAGGGGTCTGACATAGGCTTCTGCCAGTCTCCCGCTTTAGGGCTCCCGGCTTTCCCTGGGCACTGGCTGAATTCCAGCCTCACCACAGCCCAGGGCCCTATATGAGCTGACTCTTTCTCTCAACACCTCCCGTTGATTAGAGTGAATTACGTCTGAAGAGTACGAACCCCTACAACCACCCACTATGATATGTTACCACAAAACTTATGGCAATGGCCCCTGGCTTGCAGCAAAGGGAAGAGCTTGCAAGGACAGCTCTTTCCCATCTCCAGTCCCTCCCTTGCCCGACTAGAGTACCACCATTTGCCCGTCCACTTTGGATCCCAAATCACCTTGGCCTTGAGCATGGTTTACAGTTCAGACCAAATTTTCTTTTCTTCTGAGATGTTGGCCAGCACCTTTCCATGTCCCTGCTGCCAGCCCAGAATCCAGGATCCTCAAGAATAATCTAAAACCTTCCTGGCAAGATAGATACTCTGAACTTGAAAGGCTGAGTCAGTGATACCCTGGCACACAGACACCCAGAGTCCCCCACCCAAGCAGCCTTTATGTCCAGTGTAGCTGGACATGGTGAACTAGCCAGCCTCAAAGATATATAGCACCTCTGGACCACCAAAACCCTAGTGGCAGAATCATCCGCCAGCTAAATGCCCGCTGCCCTGCCCCATGCACAGGGCACATCAATTCAGGCAAACCTGTTCAGATCTGTGCACCAGAGGCCCAGACACAATCAGGATGAAACAACAGTCTGATTATTAGGGAAGAAAGGTAAAGGATGCTGATTTGTCCTCAGCGCTAGGCAGCCATGGCTCTGGACATGAACCACCTAGAAAAGGCTCGCACTATGCTCGCTGCTCTGCCATCTAGGAGTTTTTTCTTCACCTGTCTTTGACCTTTATGGTTAAGAGTGTTAAACCAGACAGCACGGTGTCTGGTGAGCCTCTAGTCCAACCTGGATGATTTTATCTGATGACTTGATAAAAACCACACAGGGCCACGCTAGCCTTGGGGAGCTGAGCTGAACACTAGACAAAGGGAGGGTGGACATGGGTGCACATGCCTGCTATTCCCGCACTTCAGAGATGAAGGCAGGAGGATCAGGAGTTCAGGACCAGCCTGTGCTACATAGCCAGTTCCAGGACAGCCTAGCACACGTGAGACCCTTGCTCAAACAAACCAAACCAAACAAAGAAGCCAGAGAAAGGCCACCTTCCAACTGGAGGCTCGATTGTTGCTCAGGCCTGCCAAGCAAACTCCTATACTCCAGAAGAGAGAAAGACAAGAAAATGAAATGTCCCTGAGCAATTGGCAGTGACCATGCCAGGTGCCATACCCACAACCTAGAAACAAAAATACAGAATGAAAAATTAGCAATTCTTTCTCCATCCCAGGTGTTATACTAACAGTAGCAATCTATTTCCCTACAACTCTCAGACCGAGAAGAGGCAAGCCTCGGGCTTCTGGGTGCTAAAGTATTGCCAGTCTGAGAAGCATCGTAAAGACAGACAGAAATACACAGGCCTAGAAGTGAAAGAGACTTGTTTCCACCAGACGGAAGCAAGCTGAAGTGACGCACCAGGGTTCTGAGAGCACAAGCGTCTCCGCTCACCTCCATTCATTTGGAGAATTCATACCCCAAACCAGGGAACTCAAGGCACTAGAAGAACGAATACAGCATAATCTTCAAAGGAAAGTCAAACACCCAGGGATCATCTGGAGAATTTGTCTAGCATTCTGGGTCAGTGTGTGTGACGATCACACTTCAACACTCTGAGTCCACACTCAGAAAAACACACTTTGTCTCTGACACTTTAAGCTGCAGACTTACCTGTGTGCTCCAGCAGTGGCCACCAGGCTCCAAATCGCAGGAAGGCCAGAGCCCCTGGCTCGGCTCCTGTTGGGTGGCAGGAAGGCTTTCTGTGGCTTCCAGGCTGAGCAGTATTTGGGGCACTGGAGATTGACTTCTGGGGTTCAGTAGCGGTCAGCCATGTGATCAGGGTGGGGGCAGGGACACTCCCGCAGGGTCAGGCACGGATGCCTGATTGGCTGACAGACCAGGGTATGGCAGGGGCTGACTAGGGCCCACAACTGCATGGGCAGGGGACTTTGCTCCAAATATCTTCTCCAATTTCATTAATAATTTTAACCTGGTCAGCATTTCATGACTGTGGTATATTCCAGCCTTGAGTCTGAAATATTGATTTATCTCTCTGCTTGGTTTTACCCAAGATCTTTTGTCTTTGAAATTCTGTATCGCATGTGTGCGTGCGCGTGTGCGTGTGTGTGTGTGTGTGTGTGTGTGTGTGTGTGTGTGTGTGTGTGTGTTTGTGTTTGTGTGTGTTCCTGTCATAGTAGACATGCAGAGGTCAGAGGAAAACTTGTGAGACTCTCTCCTTCCACTTTGTGGATTCCAGGCATTGAACTCAAGTCATGAGGCTTGGTGGCAAGTGCCTTTACCAACTGAACCATCTTGCTGGCCTCGGATCTTTTATTATTATTGTTATTGTTATTATTATTATTATTATTATCATTATCATTATTATTAATTCTGACTTGGAGAGATGTTACAGCTGGAAGAAATCTTGGAGATGATCTCATTCTACCCCAAAGTACCCAATTTAAGTTAAGGGAAACTGAGGCCCAGAGAGATATGGCATCCTTTCCAGGAGCCTGTGCAGGCCTAGATCTGTTGTCGCATACTATGGCGACCCCAGTTTGTTGTGGGTAGCCATTCCAGCTTTGATCTGGAAGTTCCAACCCCCATTGAGGCTTCAGTAACTGTCACGCCTACAAGGCAGGGCCGAGAGAGGACCCTGAAGACCCGAGATCCGGATAGGCCACCTCTCTCTTTTCCTGGACCCTGGACGATGGAGGTTGACCGAGCAGAGCTCCAGAGAACACCGCTGGACTGCGATACACCTTCCCCAGACCCTGCGACCTTCCTACCCCTTCATTTGTAAGTTACGCCACTAATAAACTTTCCTTTTAACTACGTGGAGTGGCCTTAATAATTTCACCAATACCAGTTGACTCAAAATTAGAGCTCATTTGAAGGTCTTCTGCTTTCAGGTGTCAGATCTTTAAGGACTGGTAAGGCATGGGGTCTGACGCTGCAGGTACCTCAAGGTGCAGCCGGTATATTGAGAAACGCCTGGGGGATGATGCAGCCAGGGCTACCGTCAGTGCATTTGGACATTATGAGTTTCCTTGCTTATTTGCATACTGTCTTGCCCTCTAATGTGGGAAAGATTTCATTTTGTTCGCTGATATGTCTCTGATACCCAAATAAAGTGTGGCTTGTAGATGGTCGGGTTCAAATACCAGCTCAAACTGAGTTTGTTTTGTTTTTTAAATGGGTTCAAAGCTCAGCTCAATCCTCTATGGGACCTTAGGCAAAGTGGTTTCTGCTGCTGCTGCTGATGGTGGTGGTGGTGGTGTCCTCCCTCCCTCCCTCCCTCCCTCCTTCCCTTCCTCCCTCCCTCCTTTCCTCCCTCTCTCCTTTCCTCCCTCTCTCCTTTCTTCCCTCTCTCCTTCCCTCCCTCCCTCCTTTCCTCCCTCTCTCCCTTCCTTCCTTCTTTCTTTTCTTTTTTAACCCCAATCTTCTCAACTGGGAAAAATGGGGATAATCACCTCTACACCCGAGGCTGATTGAGTCTATGCAGGTGACATATTAGGCTAGTGCCTGGCTAGTAACATTTCATAATTGTAACACTTGCAGCAAGCTGGCAACATGGCCTGGATTAGTGGGAATCAGGTGTATTTTAGCGGAGGGGGGGTGTGTGTGTGCAGCTGACTCCTAGTCTCCTAGCATCTAGGAACTAACATCCCCTGCAGGCCCTGGGTGAGCAACGGCTGGGCCTCTCCTCCTGCCTGATCTCTGCTGCCACCTGGAGGTCATCCATGTCTGCGGTCCGAGACCCACAGAGAAAAATGAGCTTTACTAGAAATAGCCCCTTTCCTTAAGCAAAGCCAGACCCTCAAGGTCTCTGATCTTCCAAGCTTCGTTCTTTACAATTCCCCTGTAGCTGCTTGGCAACGCTACCAGAAACCATTGAGACCAGAAAGGAAGTAAGGGTACCTGGGTAGCCATTTCCGAGACATGGCCCTAAGGGGACCAGAACAGGCGGCAGCTAGGACCGGCTACTTCCCTCCAGTCCTCCATGGAGGCTGTATTTGCTGAGCTAAGAACAGTGCTCTGGTCTCTTCTGCCAAGCTGAGCCACGCTAGTCACATCCTGACTGCAGTCAGTCTTCTTGGGAGACAAAATATCATTATGTTGTCAGCCTAGTTTCTCTGGAGGCATGATGTGTGTGCCATCCCTAAAGTATTGATGGTCTCTCAGACCTTCACTATTGAGCCCCCCATGCCATATTTCATTAAAAGGAATTTTTATTCTCCTCATTTATGGATGAGAGAACCGAAGCCTAGAAAGGGTAAAGTGACTTGTCCAAGGTCACACCCCTGGTGACCAACCAGACAGGCGGGGACAATGACTCACATCTGTAATCCAAGCACCAGGGAGAATGAAGTCGTGTTGTGGGATGTCTGTACCCTGTGTGAAGGTGTATTGCTGTGACTGGTGTAATAAAAAGCTGAACAGCCAAAATCAAGGCAGGAGGTATAGGTGGGATTTCCTGAGGAGGAAGAAGAGGAGGAGGAACCTAGGGAGACACCAGGAGACACAGAGAGGAAACAGGAGGTGCAAGATGGAAGAGAGGTAACGACACATGATAGAACATAGATTAATAGAAATGGGCTAATTTAAGTTATAAGAGCTAGTTAGGAACAAGCCTAAGCTATAGGCCGAGCTTACATAATTAATAAGAAGTCTCTGTGTCTTTATTTGGGAGCTGGCTGACAGGACAGAAAAAGACTCATTACAAAGTAGGAGGATTTTCATGAATTTAAGGACCGCCTGAGCTGCATACCAAACACAAGCCCAGCCAGGGTTAGCCAGCCAGACCCTGTCTCAAAAACAGCAGCAACGGCTGGATAAAGTGACAAATACCTTTAATCCTAGCACTTGGGAGGCAGAGTCAGGCAGATCTCTTGTGAGGAAAGGCCAGCCTGGTCTATATATGGAATTTCAGGCCAGCCAGGACTACATAGTGAGATCCTGCCTCAAAACAAAACAAAACGGTACGTGTAGGAGCAAAGCTTGGGGCTTAGAGGGTAAAGGGATGTGCTGTCAAGTGTGATGACCCTGGTTCAATCCCTGAAATCCACATGATAGAAGGAGAGACCTGTCTCAAAAAAAAAAAAAAAAGGAGAGAATAAACACTCAAGAGTTGTCCTCTGGTCTACCACATATGCACCATGGCATGCATACATTCATACACACAGCAACTAGTTCATCAAATCATAAAAAGAAGGGGAGGAGGAGGAGGGAGCAAGGGGGGTCAGGCGAGGCTAGCAACTTAATTATGGGTTGGGCTGAGCAGATGGTATTTTATCTCAGCCTTAAATTAAATACGACTGTTCCTTAAGACAGCCTGCACTTGCACCCTGATCTGTTTTGGGTAGTCACCATTAGCTCCTGTCGTCTTGGCTACCAATCTTGAAAGGGTTCCTGCCCAGACAGTAGATCATGTGATCGTTGTGCTTGAGACTTGAAAACTGAAGCCTGGCCTGGTGCGATGCATAAGGCTCTCCAGGTACGTGCCGCTGCAGGAAATGGGGTCCAGAAGGACCGAGAGCCCCACGGGATGGGAAGGGGCAGGTGATGGATCAGGACAGGAGTCAGAGTGAGGCTGATTGGCAAGTGCAGGGTTAGGTCGAGAGGACAGTAGTGAAGTCAGAATGGGATGCTAGAATTTGCTGTTTCAGAGTGTCGAGTGTGGACCAGGATTGTGATGAGAGCAGCTGGGAAGAGAGGGAGGCTTGACCTCCATCTTAGCCCAGGAACTGAGGTATGGAACACAATAGGGGCTTATCTTTATTCTCTTGCTCCTTTTCAAAAGCAACTCCTGGAGGAAAGGGTTTATTTCAGCTTACATTTCTACATCGTAGTCAATTACTGAAGGAAATCAGGCCAGGGACTCAAGGGAGGAACTTAGAGGCAGGAGCTGAAGCAGAGGTCATAGAGGAGCGCTGCTTCCTGGCTTGCTCCTATGGCTTGCACAACCTGCTTTCTTATACAACTCAGGACCACCTGCCCAGGGGTGGCATCGCCCTCAGGAAGCTGGGCCCTCCCACATCGACCACGTTAAGAAAATTCACCACGGATTTGACTACAGACCAGTCTTCAGGAGGCATTTTCTCAGTTAACATTCCCTCTTCCCCCATAGGTCTAGGTCTGTGTCAAGTTGACAAAACCAACCAGCACACTGCTCTTGCAGTGGACCTAGCACCCACACTGAGCAGTTCCATGGGATCCACTGCCCTCTTCTGGCCTCTGAAGGTACTGAGCATGCACACGGTGCACATACATACATTCAGGTACCCACACATACACATGAAAAACTAAAGATAAATACATCTTGAAGAGCATTTAAATAAATTAGAGCTATGCTTGGTGGGAGCATAGCATGAAGATTTGTAGCCACAGATCTCTGGAGAAACCAGGAATGTTAAGCACACAGGATCATCTTTCCAAAAGGAAAGATGAAAAAACTGTTCTTTCATGCCGAACTCATGTGAACTTTGTTCATATGACTTTGCTTAACCCTCAGAATATAAACAGTCCGATGCTCTAAATAAGGTTGGCTATTGCATGAGATTTTCTTAGGCTCCCTTCTCCTGGGTCCCACCACTTCCAGAGCAGTGACAATGGACTCACCTTCTGAAACTGTAATCCCCACTAAATTCTTTCTTCTGTAAGTTGCCTTGATCTTGGTGTCACCACAACTATAGAAAAGTAACTAAGACATTACTATCTCATTTTAAATGATTGAAAAAGAGTGGTCCACATACATACCTTTGGGTAGTATCGACTCTGCCTAGAAAGTGGTTTTACAGATGGGCAGTGGCGGCACACGCCTTTAATCTCAGCACTCAGGAGACAGAGCCAGGTGGATCTCTGTGAGTTCAAGGCCAGCCTAGTCTACAGAGCGAGATCCAGGACAGGCACCAAAACTACACAGGGAAACCTTGTCTCGAAAAACAAAAAACAAAAAACAAACAAAAAAAAGTTGGCTTACAGACACTCCCCCCTCCTGTAAACAAAGACAGGCAGGGGATTTGGGGTAGTTACCTCCCTGTACTTGTATCAGAAAGTTATATGGGAATTAAATAAGACCCGTGGAGAATCCTGAGTGGGAGCTAGCAGAGCCTGGGAATTCGGTGACTCCAGGCTGTCAGTGACTCTTGACTGTTGTCCCCACAGCATCATTTACCACAGCAAAACATCAGAAACTACTTCAATGCCCATCAATGGAAAAGTGATGTTCTGAAAGATTCAGTTTTGTTATTTTTAATTATGTGTATGTGGAGGGGGTTGATATAAGTGCAAGTGCCCATGGAGGCCAGAGGCATCCGATCCTTCAGGAGCTGGATGTACAGGTGGTTGTGAGTCCTCCCTTTGTGGCACTGGGTCCTGAACTCCGGTCCTCTGCAAAAGCAACACTTGCTTGCTTATAATCCCAGCATGTGGGAGGTGGAGACAGAAGAATGCAGAGTTCAAGGCTAGCCTCAGCTACACAGCTAATTCCAGGTTTTCCTGGGCTATATGCGACCTTGTCTCAATCAATCTGTATTTTGAAAAAGCATAAAGATTTTCACTGGAATGAAGCTCCTCTTTAGACAGCTCCACAGAATAATCTTTTAGAAATATTGGCAGTTGGGGGCCTGGAGAGATGGCTCAGGGGGTGAAACGCTTGCTGTGCAAGTGTGAGAACCCGAGTTCGGATCCCAGACACAGACATAAACAAGGAAGCAGGCGTAGTGGCCCACCTGTAATGCCAGCACTAAGGAGAAAGAGGCAAAGAATCCCCAAAACAGGCCATCTAGCTAGACTAGCCAAATTGGTGACCTCTTGGTTCAGGGGAAAGACTGCCTCAATAAATAAAGTGGAAAGGGACTGAAAGAGACATCTAATGTAGCTGGGCGGTGGTGGCGCACGCCTTTAATCCCAGCACTCAGAAGGCAGAGGCAAGTGAATCTCTGTGAGTTCGAGGCCAGCCTGGTCTACAGAGCTAGTTCCAAGACAGCCATGGCTAAACAGAGAAACCCTGTCTCGAAAAACAAAAACAAAGACATCTGATGTCAACCTCTGACCTCCACATGCACACTTTTTGAAAAGAAATATTGGCCACTAGGAACAATTGAGTTTCAACAGAATGCTGTGGCTGCCCCCATTTGTGTGTGGGTTGCTCCAGAAACGAGCACCGAGATTGCCTCGGGTGACGCTTCCATGGACTGTGACAGAGAAGCCAGGGCTTAGTGGCCACCCTGTGATTATTGGTGCACTATGTATTTGTCCTCCATATGGATGCATTCCTTACTCAAAAGCAACTAGGGCCCATTCCTAAACACAGGCACATGAAAAAAAAACGAGAAAGCAGGCCTCAGACAGATCCTCCTGTGGCCCTGTGCCTAGAAGCAACCCTCTGGAGCACCCCAAATGTTCCTGGACAGAAGAATGGACAAACAGAGTATGGAGGAATGAGGTTCTGTGGACTGCACACATGTGGGAATATCGAGCTGAGCACAAGTGAGCGAGCAAGTGAGTGAGCAAGCATGCCTGCATCGAGCTGAGAATGAGTGAGCGAGTGAGCGAGTGCTTTTGTTCCCTTGGATCCGGATGGTGGGTGTGGTGTGAGCAGATGCTTTAAGCTCCTGCTGCCTTAATTTCCGGCTGCTGTGGACTGAACTGGAGTCCTGAGCTAACATCAATCCGTTCTCCCCAAGTTGCTTTTGTCAGGATATTTGTCAAATCCATAGCAACAGGAATGAGAATGACACTGTGTGGCTCCATGAACTTTCCCCTTGAGAAAGGAGACGAGCAGAGGACTCTTTTTTTTTTTTTTTTTTTTTTCCGAGACAGGGTTTCTCTGTGTAGTTTTGGTGCCTGTCCTGGATCTCGCTCTGTAGCCCAGGCTGGCCTTGAACTCACAGAGACCTGCCTGGCTCTGCCTCCCAAGTGCTGGGATTAAAGGTGTGCTCCACCACCACCCAGCAGAGCAGAGGACTCTTAAGGGAGCAGAAAAGGATGGCCTCTGAGGAGAAGAGCAGAGGAGCCAGACCAGTGACTATAAAAGGATCATCATAGTTCACTGAGGACCCTGGCAAGACCAGAAATCATAAACACGGGAGGATCTTCCTGCTCCCCTTTTTTCTTTGTCACCACCCTCACTATATGAGAGCCCCTGTTAGCTGAGTGAGGAGGGGTGGGTACCCGAGACTTTGATCTGAACCCGCCTCCGCCACAGGCTTCCCCTACAGTGCCAGCCTGAGGATGAGAGCTCTCGACGCTGACTCCAGATTGAAGCTCGGATTAGCCCAGGGGAGTGGACACTGTAGTTCCTGTCTTAAGACTCAGCCCAAGGGTGACCAAAACAACCCTGTGACTGCCTAAATTTCACTCAGGACCAGAGATAGGGATCAGGGCCACCAGAATGAATTTTTTAAAATTTGGTTTCTAATTTCCCCAGTGTGCAGTATTATCTTGAATTATTAACAAATATGTACATATCTTTTATAATTTTTAATTTTATATGTATGTGTGTTTTGCCTGCATGTATATCTGTGTACTACATGCATGCCTGGTGCCCTTGGAGGCCAGAAGAGGGCACTGGATCCCCTAGGGCTGGAGTTACAGATGATGTGAGCCAACACCATGTGGGGGTTGGGAACCAAACCTGGGGTCACTACAAGAGCAGCCAGTGCTCTTAACTCTGAGCCATCACCCCAGCACAGGCACATCTCTTGCCTCTCCCATTAGGTGGTAAGCTCTCTAAGGGCGGGATCCATATGCTCCTAAGATTCATTTACTTTTATTTTATGTGTATAGGTGTTTTGCAGGCATGTTATGTCTGTGCACTGATGTGGGATATGATTGTGTTTTATTACCATTGATTAATGAAGAAGCTGATTTGGCCTATAGCAAGGCAGGATAGAGCTAGGTGGGAAATCCAAGTAGAGATACAGGGAGAAGAAGGGCAGAATTAGGGGAGATGTCAGCCAGTCGCCAGAGAAGCAAGATGTGTTAGAACACAGGTAAAGCCATGAGACACGTGGCAAAACATAGATTAATAGAAATGGGTTAATTTAAGTTGTAAGAACTAGTTAGTAATAAGCCTGAACAAGGCCAAACAGTTTGTAATTAATATGAAGCTTGAGTGATTATTTTAAAAGCGGCTGTAGGACTGGGCGGGACAGAAAAGCCTCCGTTTACAAATGGCACCCAACAGACGGCAACTCCATCCGCATGAAACCTGAGAGAGCTTAAAAAAAGGTTCCAAATGGAGCCAAGAGCAGCTTCCTAGTTCATGTCTCTCACGCAGGCTGCAGTACAGAGATGCATCCCCTGGCTGCAGCATGCATTCTTGAGCTGCAACATGGTGGATTCCTGCCAGTTCACATGGGCCGCGGTATAAGTGCGCACTGCATGGCAGGTTCAAGGCTTTTTTGCTCAGACAGATAAAAAGGCTAAAAGAAAGATACACAGTAAAAAGAGGTCCACACAGAAAAACCTCTAAACGGGTACCAGTATGTTTTACAATGTGCAGGGCTTAGGAAAGAAATAAAAAGGGTATAGACAGGTATAGAAAGAAATAGTTTAAAAAATATTATAATAAAGTCTTTAAAGAGAAAAGTAAAATAATAGTAATAAAAAGAATAAGCCACGTAGAGATGAAAAATGCAAGGGAGTCTGGATCCTGTGTGTTATGTGTTGATTTTGAATTTTTTAACGGCTGATGAGCAAGAGACAGCTGCTGGGAGATGTGGGATTGAAAGAGGGACGATGAAATACAGCAGCCTCGATACTCTAAGAACGCCTTAACCTTAAAACACAAGTCCAAAAATACATCTGTAAAATGGAACTTAAAAGAGGCATTGCTTTGGAGAAGTGGTTTTGCTTTTCTTTCCATAGGAAACATGGAAGAGGCTGTGGATTCTTTCCAAGATAAGATGGATCAGTGTGGATCAAGGGAGACCTCCTGGACCTTGACAGGTGATATCAACAAAAATTATAGCTAGTTTTCCCAGGACTTGGCCATTATCTCAGATTTTCTCAGGGTCCCCATAAGATTACCAGGACCCCCAATCAGCAGGAAGTAGTCTAGAGAACAATGCCCCAAATCCCAAAATATTGTTTATAAATGTTTGTTTTCATTTAAGGGTGGTTAGTTATAAATTGTTAATGGTCATAGTCAATCTCTTTCTAAGAAGAAAGGGGGAGATTATATAAAAATGATGGAAAAAAGGATAGATTATTATGATGAAAAAATGGTAGATTATTGAATTTCTTTAATCCAAAAAACAACTGTTAATTTCAAAATATTTTACATTGGTATGGACTTTGGTTTATTGATACAGATTTAAGGCCAATTTTGTTACACTGTATATATATTTCTATTCTTGTTTAAGATATGATGTTTATGTAACTCATTTAAAATTGCAATGTATAATTAAGAAATACAGATTAATAGTCATCTATGATAGTCAAACTTACATTTATGCTAGTTAGGTTTTCTAGGTATACAAAGATATATCTCAGATAGGTAATCTTCAAACACTTCAAAGACCTATAGAATATGGCATTTAAAATGTTTTAAGAACTCAGACTTTTCTTGACAGTGAGACACATCTGCTCCTGGCAGCACCAATTACTTCAATGAGGATGATGGGCATCAAAGAAACTCCTTATGGAGTTTGCTTTCAATGTGGCAAGGCTAGCTATTTGGGCAAGAAACTGCTCTTCCTGGACTGCTTGACAGTATGCTGTATAAACTGGACATGCAGGACCCACAGTTAAATGACTGCTAAACTTCGCCAAAACAAGTCAAAATGGTCCTTTAGGTTCCTGCTTCACAGAAGAAACTGCCAGACATTCTGTAGGACACAGAGGAAAGCAACTGATGAACTTTGCCAACATAGGTGGGACAGTCCTTCAAATTTCCTGCTTCCCTGAAAAGTCTGCCAAATACTCCAAGCCTATAGGCTGAAGATGGATGCCCCAACATTACAGAAGAACTTTGGGTGACTGTCCAGGCAGCCAGATGTCTCTGTCGTGTCTAGAGTTTTGGAAGTTGCTTGAAATGCACTTCCTGTTTACTCAGGTAGCATTATACCCTTCTGGGGTCTTTGATGGAGTTGAAGACTAGATAGTTATAATTATAGTTTTCCTTAATTATAATAAAAGGTAAATTAGATATGAAACTTTAGACTCACAAAGATAGGATAGATGATGGAGTATTCTCTTTAATTTTGTCAAATACAAATAGACTAGATATTGTAACTGTAAT
>CABHPH010147579.1:0-23039 GCA_902168325.1 Peromyscus nudipes
TGAGCAGTGATTAATTTTTCCTATTTTATTTATTTTTGTTTGTTTGTGTATGGGTGTTTTTCTGCATGAATGTTCATTGCCACGAAGGTCAGAAGATGTCTGATTCTATGGAACTCGAGTTGTGAGCTACCCGGGGGATGCTGGAAATTGAACAAGAATCCTCTGGAGGAGCAGACAGTGCTCTGAACCTCTGAGCCATTTCTCCAGTCCCCAAAGAAATGATTATATCAAAGGCATCAAATGTTGATTTATTTACATGTTAATTGCTTTTGCATGTGGCAACAATTGACAGATAAATTTGATTGAAAGTACATCAATATCACGTATCATTTCCAAACTTCTCACACATGGTTTTACATGTATGTCATGAAGTTGGCCAGGAGGAGATTTTATTAGATACAGCAATCAGTAAATGTCACATATCGGAACGTGTTTAGAAAATGATATTTACAAAGCCATGTCAACAGTACCCTACTAGAAAACTCCTTCAAACACCAGTGTGTTGATGGCTGGTAAGTCTTTACATTTTAGGAGAAACCACACAATGGCCATGTACTGAAAATTGCATGGTTTGATGGTCCAGAGAGAGTTTTAGGATTTGATTTTTTGTTCAGCCCTTTTTCTTTCTAGAATCTGATTTATGGTCATAGTTATTGAGACAAATACCTTGTTATCATTAGAAAAGACAGAATCTCATAGTGCAATGGGGAATATGATGATATATAATTATGGAAAATGTTGCATTAAAGTGAGAGAAATTAGAAGATGGTTGAGGTTAAGAACCCAACCAAGCTTTAGGACATGATTTTCCCTGTGTCATGTAGTAAGAGAGGAGGCACCACTCAACAAAAGCTCACAACACAGTAAAGAGAAACTTAATCTGTTAGGGAAAAGCTCTGTACCCCAACATCCAGACCTCTCCTTCAACCCAAAACACACTTGCTCCCTGAACAATACTGAAAACAGTTTCAAGCATAAACCCCAGATTTTCTTACAAAAACCCTTTGAATCCTCAGACCTATTTCTCAGAATCTGCCAACAAGAAGGATGCTGCTGTCTCTTCTGTTCATCTCCCAGGTGCATATCAGATCCGTCTGTGGCTGTACCAAGTCTTGAATTGCAGAATCCCAAACACCAGGAAGACCAAGCCAACCATAGCCATCCGGATGAGGTTGTCCACTGTATGATTCTGGGGTTGTGAGGCTGGAGATTGTACACAAACAGGTCAGGGCAGACCAAAGTCACTCCCAAATGAGTGGATTTCCACCCTCAGCACCTGACTTCACTGGAAAAGGAAAGCTTGATTCTCTGCGTCCATCCCTTAATGAAGAACTCCTATTACTCACCTATCTTGACTTTTGATGAGTTGATCATCTCAGATGCTCCTGATAAACAAGGAAAAGAGGTAGGCTGTATGAAGCACTTAAGAGACCTGAGCCCTTCTCGTGGGCTTCATGTTACTTCCTTTAATACTTGCATAATTTTCTCTTCACATAATTTCTTGAAGATCCTTTCCCTGCTATGGCAGAGCTCCCTCTGGTGGTCTTAATGAGTTCTACAGCTCCCGTGCTCCCTATCTGGTCAGAAATGAAGTATGAATTGCTTCGGAAGAAAGGTATCTGACTCCTAAGAGCCAAGGATGAAAAAAAAATATTCTCCCACTCTTCAGAATTAATGAAGGCTCCTTTGATCTCTGCCCAGTGTGGAATATAGGGTGCTGAAAGCTAATCTCCCTTGAGATGACTTTTCACTGAGTCACCAGCTAAGGACCCAGGATCCAGGGGTGAAGGCTGCTCCTCAGGTGGTCCTGAAGTCAGGAGATCAAAGGAGTAACAGTATGAGACTTTGTGCACTTTATCTACCACAGCTAATTCTAGTGGTGCTTCATAATCTATTCAACATCTTGTTAATTAAAATAACTACAATGCAACCATAAAGATACAAAGTTACCTTTACAACACACACACACAAACACACACACACACATACACACACACACACACACACACACACAGAAATGCACACATGTTGATGTATTCTAGTTATAGGTGATACATGTCTAAAGAGAGTGGCAAAATAATAAACTCATAAAAACGTACTAACTGGATATCTTGATATGAATGCCTTGTAACAATAGATATATTTAAAAATACCATATATATAGTTATCAATGTTCATGTGTATGCTTATACACTCTATGTAATATTGCAGATATAAACATTTGAAGCAGGAAAATGGAGTGAAAGATACACTGCTTTCAATAGGTGCAACTAGAGATCATTATATTAAGCCAAGTAATTCAGACTCAGAAGGATGAATACCACAAAATGTGTCTCACTTATAGGTGTTACATAGACATACACAAATTCATTCACATGATAGCTCTCATGCCTTATTAAAGAAGCATCATTTTGCAGCAGATGGAGGCCAATTCAGAGTTTCAAAACTGGTCAAAATGCAGAGAAGTGACCATGAGTGTCCAACCCTAATTAACACATATACAACACAACCCCTATTTGGAAGTCCAAAGGAAAATCATGGAAAACATGTCAAAAAGATTGCTTAGAGCCAGATGACCAGAATACCTGCTGTGATATTGTGTCTTCTAGACATAGCAGGGTAGCTGTACCCATGATATATCAATAATGGGGGAGCCTAAACAAGACCTGAATAATGACAATACAGTTGATATGCCAATGTGGATGTGGAAAATTTCACAAGACCCCAACCCTAGATGATGAATTATAGACAGGCAATGGCTTCTAGGATAGAGAATCAGTTTTCTACAAGGAAGGACTTCCAAATAGATTATTCAATCCCAAGTGGTCAGTCTTAAACAAATGTACATAGAAATAACAACAAATTGACCTAGTATGTTTGTGTGTGTGTTTGTGTGTCTGTGTGTGTGTGTTTGTGTCTCTCTGTGTGTGTGTGTGTGTGTGTGTGTATGAGAGAGAGAGGAGGAGGAGGAGGAGGAGGAGGAGAAGAAGAAGAAGAATTAAAGAATAAAAGACCTTGAATTTGAGAGGGATATAGGAGGAGTTGGTGGAGGGAGACAGAGATAGAGAGGTGTAAATGATGGAAACACAGTATTCATCTATGAAATTCTCAATAAAAATTTTAAATTAAAATACATACATGAGGATGGCAAGATGATTCAACAACTAGGAGCAATGACTGTTCTTCCAGAGGACCCAGGTCTGGTTCCCAGCACCCACACAACAGTTCACAACCATTTGTAACTACAGTCCCAGAGGATCTGAAGCCCTCTCCTGGTCTCCAATTGCATTGATGTAAGTAGTTGACAGACATATATGCAGACAAAAGACCAATATACACAAAACAAAACAAAACCATACACATGTGTGTGGGTGTATGTTGATGTGTATGAAACTAAATATGAGTAGAATGGGGAAATGTTTGGTAATAGAGGGATGAGATAATGTTTGGTAATAGAGGGATGAGGTAAGAGGTCATGGTGTGAGTATGGTAATACTACCTGATATCCTTGGATGAAAACATCTTTCAAAAAAGTACCAATTTCTACAAAGGACTATGTGAATAATAATTTTAAAGAAGCAAAATATTTGCCTCAATCAAATTGATATGACTTTTTAACAGTGAATCCAAAAAACTGAAAAGCCATTGAAAAAGAAATACCCTACATAAATATGAAATAAAATAAGATAGAGAAACAAAATTTTTTGTATGCTTCATTATTTAGAAAATATAAGGCTCTAAAATGTCACTTGAAAATTATTAAAGTCATTGAGTAATTCACTCATTTTCCCTTAAACATACATAATTTTATGAAAAACTTTATTTTGGGTATACAAT
Source organism: Peromyscus nudipes (assembly GCA_902168325.1). Lineage (NCBI taxonomy): Eukaryota > Metazoa > Chordata > Mammalia > Rodentia > Cricetidae > Peromyscus > Peromyscus nudipes. The sequence goes on from CABHPH010147579.1 coordinate 3,838, forward strand.
TAATTATCCATTTAAAATATCTTAGATGGAAAGATTTGATGTTAAGACAAAATTTTTCTCTCTAACTGATATATAAATACCATCCAACCATCTGAAGATAGTAGATTTACTTTCTTTTGAGATCAAATCTTAAGTGAAACTTTTATAAGAATGTTATAATTTATAAATTTCCAGAAAAGAAGAAACAATATATAAGCTTAACAACAACAAAAAAAATACAAAGTAGACAATGCCCACCCATCTCTGCCCCAGTTGCCAGCCAGCAAGGAAGACTCCTGTGGGCAGGCTTCTGCACAAACACCAACTATTGGACTCTGCAATCTACAAGACCCACTCACTAACCCAAACCCACCCACCCCCATGTGACCTCAGCAGCTTCCTGACATACAGAATCTGTCAGCTCTGATTAAACCAAGGGGTGAGTGACTCCTCTCCCACCCAGAGTCCAGCCTCTAGGACCCAGACTCTGAGGCACAACCTATGCTCTCCACCCCCACCCATCACTGCCCTATATGCAGGACAGGAGGGAAGATTCTTGCAGTCAGACTTCCCCACCAATACCCCCTCATCAGTCCCTGAAATCTACAAGACCCACTCCCTACCTCAACCCACCCATCCCCCTGTGACCTCAGCTGCAACCTGAGAAACATAATCCACCAGCTCTGATTGGACCAAGACAGCTCCCTGAGACACAGAATCTGCCAGGTCCAATTAGACCAAGAGCTACAATTGGTCCAAGAGTGGCCCCCTGAGACAGAGACACAGCTAGCACAGACTGGACCAAGAGCAACTCCCTCAAACACAGACACACCATGCATTGATTAGAGGAAGAGATGGGTAGATGCCAGTGCAAGAACATGTACAACATCAATGAGAGCAATATGGCACCATCAGAACCCAGCAAGACCTGATCATCACAACACAGAAGAAGCAAAAGAAAGTGATCTTAAAAATAACTTTATGGAGATGATAGAAGCCTTTAAAGAGGAAATGATAAATTCGCTTAAAGAAATTGAGGAAAAGGCAAACAAAAAATTAGAAGAAATCAATAAATCCCTCAAAGAAAGCCAAGAAAATCAAGAAAAATCAATTAAACAGGTGAAGGAAACAGTTCAAGACCTGAGAATTGAAATAGAAACAATGAAGAAGACATAAACAAAGGGAATACTGGAAATAAAAATCTGAGTAAACAAACAGAAACTGCAGATGCAAGCATAACCAACAGAATACAAGAGATGGAAGAGAGAATCTAGGGCATGGAGGACAAAATAGAGGAAGTAGATTCATCAGTCAAAGAAAACACTGAAGGCAAAAAAAAGCCATAACATAAAATGTCCAGGAAATCATGGAAAGGGCAAACCTAAGAATAATAGGGATAGAAGAAGGAGACAAACACTATGGCAAAGGAACAGAAAATACATTCAACTTTCCAAAATTAAAGAAGGAGATAACTATGGACATACAGGAAGATCACAGAACACCAAATAGAATCAACCCCCCCCAAAAAAGTCCCCAGCAACATAATAATCACACCACTAAACATACAGAATAAAGAAAAAATTAAGAGCAGCAAAGGAAAAAGGCCAAGTGACTTATAAAGTCAGACTCATAAGAATAACATCCAACTTCTCAATGGAGGATCTGAAAGCCAGAAAGTCCTGGACAGACGGTATGCACACACTAAGAGACCATGGTTGCCAGCCTGGATTACTGTACCCAGCAAAACTTTCAGTCACCATAGATGGAGTACACAAGGTATTCCAAGACAAACCAGATTTACGCAATACCTATCCACAAATCCAGCCCTACAGAAAGCACTAGAAGGAAAACCCCAACCTAATGAAGTCAGATGCACCCACAAAAACACAAACAATAGTTAACCCCACAGCAGTAAATCCCAAAGAAGGGAAACACACACTCACTAATACTAAAAGATAACAGAAATTAACAATCACTGGTCATTAATATCTCTTAATATCAATAGACTCAATTCATCTATTAAAAAAAAGTTAACAGAGTGGATACAAAAACAGGAACCATTCTTCTGATGCGTACAAGAAACACACCTCAACTTTCAAAGACAAACACTATCACAAAGTAAAAGTTGGGAAAAGACTTTCCAATCAAAGGAACTTAAGAAGCAAACTGGTGACACTATTCTAATAACTAATAAAATAGACTTCAAACTAAAATTAATCAAAAGAGATTGGGAAGGACATTACATATTTATCAAAGGAAAAATCCACCAAGATGAATTCTCAATTCTGAACATTTATGTCCCAAATATAAGGACAACCACATATGTAAAAGAAACATTACTAAAGCTTAAATTTCACATCAAACACCACACACTACTAGTGGGAGACTTCAACATCCCACTCTCACCAATGGACAGATCTGCCAGACAGAAACTTAATAGAGAAATAAGGCATCTAACAGATGTAATGACTCAAATGTACTTATTAAGTATCTACAGAATATTCCACCCTAACACAAAGGAATATATCTTTTTTTCAGCACCCCATGGAACCTATTCTAAAACTGACCACATACTTAGTCACAAAGCAAATCTCAACAGATAAAAAAAAATGGAATAACCTCCTGTATTTTATCAGACTACCATGGCTTAAAGTTGGATTTCAACAACAACAACTACAGACAGTCTTCAATCTCATGGAAACTGAATAATGCTCAACTGAAATACCAATGTGTCAAGGAAAAAATAAAGAAATTAAAGGCTTCCTAGAATTCAATGAAGACGAATGTACAACATACCCAAACTTATGGGACAGTGTGAAAGCTGTGAGGAGAGGGAAATTCATAGCACTAGATGCCCACATAAAGAAGTTGAAGAAGTCTCACACTAGCAACTTAACAGCACACTTGAAAGCTCTAGAACAAAAAGAAACAAACTCACCCAGGAGGAATAGATGCCAGGAAATAATCAAGTGAGGGCTGAAATCAATAAAATAGAAACAAAGAGAACAATACAAAGAATCCATGAAATGAAGAGTTGGTTATTTGAGAAAATCAACAAGATAGACAAGCCCTTATCGAAACTAACTAAATGGCAGAGAGAGAAAATCCAAATTAACAAAATCAGAAGTGAAAAGAGAGACATAACAACAGACAATGAGGAAATCCAGAGAATCATTGGGTCATATTTCAAAAACCTATACTACACAAAATTGGAAAATCTAAAACAAATGGACAACTTTCTGGGTAGGTACCACATAACAAAATTAAATTAAGACCAGATAAACAATTTAAATAGACCTATAACCCATAAGGTAATACAAACAGCCATTAAAAGTCTCCCAACCAAAAGAAAGCCCAAGGCAAGATGTCTTCAGTGCAGAATTCTACCAGAATTTCAAAGAGCTAATACCAATACTCTTCAAATTGTTCCACACAATAGAAACAGAAGGAACATTGCCAAACTCATTTTATGATGCTACAGTTACCCTGATAACCAAAACACACAAAGATGCAGCAAAGAAAGAGAATTACAGACCAATCTCCCTCAGGAACATTGATGCAAAAATGCTCAATAAAATACAGGCAAATTAAATTCAAGAACACATCAAAATAATGATCCACCACGACCAAGTAGGCTTCATCACTGAGATGCATGAATGGCTCAACATATGAAAATCTGTCAATGTAATACACCATAAAAACAAACTGAAAGAAAAAACCATATGATCATCTCATTAGATGTTGAAAAAGCCTTTGACAAAATCCAACACCCCTTCATGATAAAGGTCTTGGAGAGATCAGGAATGCAAGAAACACACCTAAACATAATTAAGGCAATTTACAGCAAGCTGACAACCAATATCAAATTAAATGGAGAGAAACTCAAAGCAATTCCACTAAAATCAGGAACAAGACAAGGCTGTCCACTCTCCCCATATTTATTCAATATAGTACTTGAAGTTCTAGCCAGAGCAATAAGACAACAAAAAGAGATCAAGAGGATATAAATTGGAAAGGAAGAAGTCAAACTTTCACTATTTGCAGATGACATAATAGTATACATAAATGACCCCAAAAATTTACCAGAAAAGTCCTAAAACTGATAAACACCCTCAGTAATGTGGCAGGATACAAGGTTACCTAAAAAAAATCAGTTACTCTCCTATATACAAATGATAAATGACAAAGAAATCAGAGAAATATCACCTTTTAAAATAGCCACAAGTAATAGAAAATACTTTGGGGTAACTCTAATCAAGCAAGTGAAAGACCTGTATGACAAAATCTTTAAGTCTCTGGGAAAAGAAATTGAAGAAGATATCAGAAAATGGAAATATCTCCCATACTTATAAATAGGTAGGATTAACATAGTAAAAATGGCAAAAGCAATCTATAGATTCAATGCAATCCCTATTAAAATCTCAATACAATTCTTCACAGACCTGGAAAGAACAATACTCAACTTCATATAGAAAAACAAAAAAAATCCAGGATAGCTAAAACAATCCTATACAATGAAATAACTTCAGTAGGTATCAACATCCCTGACCTCTAACACTACTAAAGAGATATAGTAATAAAAACAACTTGGTATTGTCATTAAAACTGTCATGTGGACCAATGGAATCAAACTGAAGACCCTGACATTAATCCACACACCTATGAACACCTGATTTTTCACAAAGAAGTCAAAACTGTACAATGGCAAAAAGAAAGCATCTTCAACAAATTGTGCTGGCATAACTGGATGCCAACATGTAGAAGATTCAAATATATCCATGTCTATTGCCATACACAACACTCAAATACAAGTGGATCAAAGAAAATAAATCCAGTTACACTGAACCTATAGAAGTTAAAGTAGGAAGTAGTCTTGAATGCATTGGCACAGGAGATCACTTCCTAAATATAACACCAGTAGCATAGACACTGAGAGCAACAATTAACAAATAGGACCTCCTGAAACTGAGAAGCTCCTGTAAGGCAAAGACATGGTAAATAAGATAAAACAACAGAATGGAAAAAGATCTTCACCAACCCCACATCTGAAAGAGGGCTAATCTCCAAAATATATTTTAAAAAATTAAAGAAACTAGACATCAAAATGCCAAACAATCCAATTAAAAAATTGTCTACAGAGCTAAACAGAATTCTCAACAGAAGAAGTTCAAAAATCCAAAAGACATTTAAGGAGTTGCTCAACATCCTTATTCATCAGGGAAATGCAAATCAAAACAAACCTGAGGCTAAGATAAAAAAAAACACTGATGACAGCTTATATTGGATATGGAGTAAGGAGAACACTCCTCCACAGTTGGTGAGAGTGCAAACTTGTACAGCCACTTTGGAAATCAATATGGGGATTTCTCAGAAAATTGAGAATCAATCTACATCAAGACCCAATGATACCAGTTCTTGGACATATACCCAAGGAATTCTCAATCACATCACAGGGACACTTGCTCAACTATGTTCATGGAAGCATTATTCATAATAGCCAGAACCTGGAAACAACCTCAATGCCCTTCAACCGAAGAATGAATAAAGAAAATATGGCACATATACACAATGGAGTACTACTCAGCAGTAAAAAACAATAGTATCATGAAATTTGCAGGCAAATGGATGGAACTAGAAAATATCCCCCTGAGTGAGGTAACCCAGACTCAGAAGGACAAACATGGTATGTACTCACTCATTGGTGGATACTAGATGTAAAGGATAACCAGACTACAACCCACTGCACCAGAGAAGCTAGCTAACAAGGAGAACCCTAAGAGGGATGTGTGGATCACCCTAGAAGGGGAAATAGATAAGATCTCTATGAGTAAACTGGAGGTGAGGGGGGCAATAGAGGGTAGGGATGGGGGATGAGAACATAGGGAATGGGATGGTAGAGAGAGAACAGGGACAGAGTGGGAGAGCAATAAAAGAGATACGTGATAGAGGGAGACATCATCAGGATAGGGAGAAACTGGGTGCTAGGGAGGTTCCCAGGAATCCACAAGGATGACCCCAGTTTAGACTACTAGCAATAGTGGTGAGGGTGCCAGGATTGTCTTTCCCCAGAAATAAGATTGGTGAATACCCTGTTATCATAGAGCCTTCATCTAGTAACTGATGGGAGCAGGTGCAGACATCCCCAGCCAAGCACCAGGCCCAGCTCCAGAAGTCCAGTCAAAGAGAGAAAAAACAAGGATTCCATGAGCAAGACCATCAATATCATGATGGGGAAATCTACAGAGACAACCAAATCAAATTAGTGGGAACTTTAGACCAACAGCTATAGAGCCTCCATGAGACTGGACTAGGCCCTCTGTATAAGTGAGACAGTTGTGCAGCCTGATCTGCTTTAGAGGCCCCCTGGCTGTAGGATCAGAATCCATCCCTGGTGTGTGAGCTTGTTTTTTGGAGCCTACTACCTGTGAGGGGAAACCTTGTATAGCCTTGATGCAGAGGGAGGGGTTTGGACCTGCCTCAACTGAATGGACCAGGCTCTGCTGACTCCCCATTGAAGGCCTTATCTTGTCAGAGGAGGGAAGGGGGAGGTGGGTTGTGGGAGGGGGGCTGGGTGTGTGGGAGGAAGCAAGAGAGGGGATCTGTGGTTGGTATGCTTAATCAAAAAAGAAAGAAAATACAGAGTAGAAACACCAAGGATGTCATTGCAATGGAGTATGATGGATATCCCCTGTCAGCCTCCATCTCAAAAACAGCGAATATCCCTCTTTCTGACTCTCCCTAGGCCCTCTCATTTCCATCCAGGCTAAGAGTTTTCCTGGGGTGGATATTGAATGAGGCTTTGAGTTCTTAAATGTTGGGTCCATGCTCCATCAGTTGAGACTGTAAGGACCATGGGCCATTAGTGAGTAATTTGATGTATGGAGAATATCCTTGGGACCTATAAGATATGCATGTCTAGAGTTCACAACACTCAGAGAGAATTCTGCCTAGTCGGACTGAGCTGTAGTTTAAGGTCTTAGACATGGGGAAGCATTTGAATATAAGGAAAAAGTCTGTCAGGCTCTATGATTAGCACAGCAGTGTCATTTGATTTCCTGAGGACAGGATTGTGACAGAGAGCTCTCCTGGAAGGAAGAAGGATGGGAGAATGGGGGATGGTTTGCCTTTGTTCTGACCTGAGATCTAACCATGGCTGAAATATGAATATTTTGTCTCTATTTTCTCTGATCTTTTCCTTTCATTCTCTCTCCTATCTCCATCTCTCTGGTTCCCTGAGAGTCATGTCCCTTATTACAGCTATCACCTCTTTGACTTTCCCCATAGAGTATTGCAGGATTTGGGTCTCTGAGTGGACCTGGTGAGCCCTTAGTCTGCAATCAAGAAGTACAGTAGGTCACTGGGGCTGACAACTTAGGGAAAACATCATATGAGCTTGAGTTTCTGTAACAGCCCCTCTGAGGCAGTTAAAAGATTGCAGGGAGATCAACCTAAGAGAATTCAGCAAGAGGCTGCAAGACAAGGCACTGAGAGAAGTCACATCCTACTTTATGGGACAGAACAGTTCCATCATAGATAATGCCCTAAGAATAGAAGAGGGTCAGGTTCCCACAAGAGAGAGTGATTCCTAAGCAGCTCTTGGGGACTATGACATGGGAGTTGAGCTGGTTCCTGCCAAATAGTCTGCTTACCCCCATCGTGCCTGGGAAATGTTACTGAACTCCATACTCTGTAAGTCTGACTTAGAAGCTAGAAGTACCACTCAGCTAACCATTCCCTTGACAGCAGATCTCTTAGCATTTACTTTAGGGTCTCAATAAATTATTCAGTCATTAATGGGGCTGCCTCACCTGATATTTGTATTTCCAGGGGGTCACTGGGCATAGACCACTTCTGTGGATCTTTTTGTAGTAGCCATAACATCTGAACATCCCCCTGTCACTGAGGGTCATAGGACCCACAGGAAACATGGCTTGCAAATGCCCAGTGAAAATATACTTTGAGTCCAGGGTTCTGGAGAACTTGGGATCTCCTTCCTTGGTCAAAATAAATCCATCATATCTCTGCCATGATATACATTGAAGGGTCACAGTCTCTCCTACATTCACAACAGAGCTGTCCACGGCTGACAATCTAGGTTTGCTGTAGGGGTCTCCTAGGAGAGATGGAGGGAATATGTCAATGGACTTACAGTCTCACAGTAATGAGCTGTGGGGAGGCACCCTTTTCCTAAGGTCAGAGCCTGGGGCTGGAGAGCCTAAATATAATCTTCTGTGCCACCACCAGCTGCAGGAAGGTCATTGTATCCTGATAAACCTTCAGAGTTTTCATAATAACAGCATATAACCCTCAATGATACTCTTCAGTGGAGAAACTTGGGCTTGTTCCCAGCCTCCAGTGGAATCTGTTTGCACCAGAGATCTGAGCTTCTCTTTTTATATACATGGTACTTATGAGCCCTTGGGGTGTCCTCACATTAGATAATCACCCTCATACCTCTGAGGACCACAAAGCCTGTCTGAGCCCTGAGGGTAGGTTGGGAATGGATCCTTGAAAAGAAATCAGAGGCTCAGTCCCAGATCCTCCCCCTGCAGATCTCACTGATAAGTCTCAGGACTCTCCTGGTTTCTGCAATATTAGTTCACCTTTGCTGTTCTCCATTTCATTCCTAAGATTTTAGCCAGGCCCTGCTTCTAAGTGAGGTGTAAAGACCTGAGACAGCAGAGAACACTCACCTGCCAGCACTGGAGACCTGAGTCCTAGAGTCAGTCCTGAAAGAGAGTTTGCTTGTGAGTTTATTCCTCACTGATCAGACTCTCCCATCCCTAGAGCCTCCTGAATCCCCTGGGCCTTCCTGATGTCCAGTCAGTGCTGGGCAATGGGGCCAAGCTTCTCTCCTACCCGTCTTCATATCTCACCCAGACAGAGCATAGCTGTGGAAGTGGAGATCATGGTATCTCTTCCCAGAAGCTCCAACCGTGCTTAGGAATAGAAAACACACACAGGGTGTTTGGATCCTTAGGACTGAGCATTTCCCATCAGCTTGTCGAAAGATCAGTATTCACACAGAAAAGGGAAGTCAGAGCAGCTGACATTCACCTCCCTGCTAATTTGACTTGGACAGACTCCAGACTCAGCAGTCACTTCTCACAGTGTGTCACCTCCCCCAACACCACTCACATATGCCTGATGTGTCCTCAATGCAGTGTGGGCCCAAAGGCAGCAGCCTGCAGAACTGGTGCTTCCCTTCCTTTACTGGCCCCTTCCTGTTGAGGGGGGCTGAGGGCAGGTCCTTCCCCCGCACAGCTGCAGCATGTGGTTTCCTTCAGGCTTTCTCCCACTTTGTCTGCACACCACTGTGAGTTCCTCACCATGGACATTCATCTAACCAGCCTGGGGATATTTTATAAGTATCCAGGTTGGTGATGTCGGGTAGACATCAACAGCAGAACACCAGTGAGCTCCTGACTGCAGCTCACATGGAGTTTTATCCTAGAGATGGGCACTTAAGAAAACATTTGGAGATGAGAAAGGAAACACAGCTCTTCTCTTTGTTCTGGGTGTTGGTTTCCTCTGAAGAGAATCCCCCTGCATGGAACATCGGACTTAGCAACTTCATCCACTTCCATCTCTGTGGGAACAATATTCACAGTTGTTCTTGCCTCCTCATTGTTTGCATTTCCTGGAGCAGATATCTGGGGCTGATAGCTCCTTAATGTCTACCTGTCACTCACTCTCCATGCCAGTTTGAACACATATCATGTCTAGGGTTCCTCATATGGAGCCCTCTGTGAGCATTTCACTCCTTAGATTGTCCATGGTATTATGGTGTCTGGGACATTCAGAAGTTCAAACATCTGCTGATTCTCAGCACTGGGTACAAGATGTGTTTGGAACATGAGATGTTTATGCCGTTGCATAATGGAGATGCCCACCAATTGTCTGTATTTCTCTCTCTACTATGATAACTTACAGATTGTCCATTATAATCTGTGTGAAATATGCAGATCATCATGGTCAGGGGAAGAAAAAGAGAAACAAAAGATCCCTGGGAGGAAAAGGAACCATTTCACAGAACACAGCAGGAGCAGTAGATGTAGGATCTTCGGAGGTCAGTAGGGGAGGTTGCTCTCCATATGATGGAAACAGTCAGGAATTCTGGCAAAACCAGGCATCTGTGACTCTGATTCTTCTGTTTTTAGATGTCATTGGGATGTTTCAGCTTACTTCCCACTGATCTGCCCCCCTGTGTGTGTGAATAAAACAGATTCACATTGGTATTGTCCCCCATGGGCATCTGTCTCAACTGGGTGTGTGTCACACTGCTGCCATCCCTGCCAGATGATAAATTTGAGCAGATGATAAATTTGAGCAGATGGTAAATTTGGAGGAGAGGATGCTGTAATGCAAGGATGTACACTCAGAACTGATTCCCAGGTCAGCCCACAGAGAAACGTCATGTGGAAGGTCAGGAGGAGTGGGGGAGAGAGATAGAGACAGCTCCCAGCATGTCAGAGAACAACTGGGAGCAAGAACTGAAGTGCATTGGTGTTATGGTGGTGTGAAGTAGTAAGTTGTATTTAGGTGATTAAAAATTAATTCTGGGTGCTGGCTACATAGCTCAGTGGTTAGACTTCTTGCTGCACAAGCATGTGGCTCTGAGTTTGAATCTCCAGAGCTCATGTAAAAAGCCAGGCATGACCACACAAGGCTGTAACTCTAGTGCTGTCTAGAATAGAGATGGAAGTATTATTGGGATTTTCAGCCTAATTCCAAGTTCAGTAAGAGACCCTGTCTCAAGGGAGTAATGTGGAGAATGATAGAGCAGGACACCAGCCTTCTCACGTGGTTGTGCACACACAAGCGTGCATGTATACACACATAAGCACACCACAAATTAATTCTGGTAAGTGGAGGCTTGCTTTGTTCTACCCTTTATTGGTGGAATGAGCTACATGTAATGTACTTGCCTCTCAGTTGACTGGTGGCCTTACATAGCATCCCATCAACTCTCTGTGGTATGTCAGATATTGAGTCACAGCAGTAAAACTATGTGTTACTGTTATGTAAAAATAAATAAATAAAAACAACTCCCCAGGAACTGGAGTCTGTGCTGGTCTGCCATTCTTTTCCCATGGCTCTGAATTCATAGTCCACTCTTTTTGTATCACAGTCACTAAGAACTTAGCTGGGTGGACTCTGCTGGCTTAGTCCTATAGTCCTGTGTGTCCATCAGTGCCCAACGAGCTGAGGACTATTGCTGTCACTACTCACTGAAAGGCTCATGGTGGGAAGTAATCTTTCTGCCCTAACATGACCTCAGTCTTGGTCAGGATTTATGCGGACTGTCTTGAATGAGGAGGGGCTCTCTAAGTGTTTGTGTGACTCCTCTAATCCACTCTGTGTGTTTGATTAGTTTGAGCATCCAGGGAGTACAAATCTCTAATACTATTTGTGCAAGATCATGAGAACTCCCTGAGACTGCTGATCTTTTTTTTTTTTTAATTTATTTATTTATTTCGTATACAGTGTTCTGCCTGCATGTATGTCTGCAGGCCAGAAGAGGGCACCAGATCTCATTACCGATGGTTGTGAGCCACCATGTGGTTGCTGGGAATTGAACTCAGGACCTCTGGGGGAGCAGTCAGTGCTCTTAACCTCTGAGCCATCTCTCCAGCCCCCGAGAGACTGCTGATCTTAAATAGTGGCTATCAGGGTCCTGTGAAGTCCTTGAGGCTGTTTGAAATCAGTATTTATAGGATCATAGGCCTGAAAATGTTTCCTGAGGCCCTTCTGGGTAAACAGTGACTTTTTAGCCTAACTTTCCAACCACGATATATTATCAGTTGGACTTGAGGCTAACGTGTTTGCCAATATCTTAAGGCTTTGCTCTTTTTGAGAGAATGATCTAGGGAGGAATGTGTTTCCAGATTTGATACCATGCCAACCAATCAATTCAGCACCACAGACCTGGATTCACTTCTTCTTCCAAAAGTAGCCCACATAGGCTTTTATATTTGAATGCTTAGTAACAAAGGAGCAGAACTCTTTGTTTAGAAGAATTAGGAGATCTGTCACTGATGGGTGGGTTTTGAGATTTCAAAAGCCTATGGCAGACCCAATTACTCATCCTCTCAGCCTGTGGACCAGGATATAGCTCTAAGCTACTGCTCCAGCATCATATGTGTCCATCCCACCATGATAACAATAGACTAAACTTCTGAAACTGTAAATAATACCTAAATTAAATGTTTTCTTTTATAAGAGTTGCCTTGGTCATGGTGTCTTTCCACAGCAATAGAACAGTGACTAAGACAGTATCTAGGAGAAAGATTGAGAACATGTGTATGAACAAGTACATGTGGACCCTCTGCTTGACTTCTGCAGGTATACCAGTTATCCTCAAGCCCAAGCACTCATTGCAAAGTTTCTAGGTTTCTTCTGTTCTTTTCATTGAATTCTTCAGCCTCATTATACTGTAGGTGTTCAATACATGTATCTGAGTCATTTGAGAACAGAGTTCATCTCTGTTGTTTGGCCTTGAGACCCACTAAGTTTAATAAATATCATCTGTATGACCATTGGTTTTGAACTGCCCAGTGAAGCCTAGATTCCTCTGTGGGTTCACAGTTGAAAACAATGAATTCCCTTTGCCCTGAATCCATCAGACAGAAATGCATAGTTCAGCAAGGAGGGGTAAGAAAAAGACATGAGTTTGGGAAAGTAACTTGGAGTGGGTGGGTAATCAAGTTGGAAGGGAGATTAAAGAGAGTGAGGGTATCATAGTTTTAATACGTCCTCCATAGTCTCGGGAATTTGAACACCTGATCCCCAGGTGGTGGCACTGTTTGGAGAAGCTGAGAAGGTGTAGTCTTGTTAGAGGAAGTATGCTACTGGAGGATCAGAGCTCATGGGAATAAGGGTCCTGAATGGTGAGGGGTCAAGTGGGAGACTGGGGATTGAAGAATAAAGGAGACAAGAAATAAAGACCACTAAAAGCGATCACTGAGACCAGGAGGTCCTGCAAAAGCTGATGACTTATGCTAAGCAAGTTTAAGAAGTATAGCATCATATATACTGTTTGTAGGGGAAAATGGGTCAAGGTCAGCAGAGAGCTAAATCACACAACGTTGGCAAAGAGAACACAGAATACCACAGATGCAGCTTCCCTGTGACTGATAATTACAGCCCAGAGCAGGGGGAGTCAAGTCCCCAGAAACCACAACCTTGACCCTTTAGAGAAACTGGCTCTATCCCCAGACCAGCTTTGCCAAAACTGTTCCTGGACAATGTCACAGAACTAATTCTCCCTTTGTGCTTTCATTGGGGCCTCTGAGAAAGCCTTGGGTAGGTCTAGTTCCCAACTATTGGAGGTTGGCTTTGAAGGTTTAAAGACTTGAACCATTTCCCTTTCCAGTTTGTTCTTTTTGTGTTTGTGATTCGAAAGGTGAGCTCTCAATGTCTTACTCCAGCCTACTACCTCGGCCCTGCCATTATAGACTCTAACCCTTTGGAACCATAAGCCAAAATAAAATCTTCTATAAATTGTGTTTGATCACAACAACAGAAAAGTAACTAATACATAAGCTGGTACCAGAGTTGGCTGTTGCTGTGAAGAACCTGAGCATGTTGGGGTTTTTTGAAGGAATGTGGAAGACTCTGGGACATTGGGCTAGAAAAGAAGTTGGATTCTATAAGCAAGCTTAACAGGCCGTCTAGTGCAAGCCTGGCAAACAGTTCTGAGACTAAGGTAAACTGAAGAGTTTAACTGTAACTGGGAGAGAGACCACCCCTGTGATATTTGGGCAATGATCTTATTTTATTCTGCCCATCCTAAGAGTTTGTCTGATGCTAAATTAAAAAGTAATGGCATAATTTCTTTGGTGGAGGCAATTTTGAGGCAAAAATAATATTGAACCTGTTGTGTGGTTGTTATTAATGGCTGTTGAGAAAAACTCTACAGAGAAAAAGAAGAAGACAATTAGCAGTACTCTTCCATGCTTTCTCCTTCAGTTCCTGCCTCCAGCTCTGCCCTGCTTGAGGTCCTGACTTCCTTTCATTATGGACTGGGACCTGAGAGCTGTAAAATGAAGTAACCTTTTCCTCTTCCATGTTGCCTTTGCTCATCATGCTTTATCACAGAAATAGAAAGTTAACTAGGACTGGGGGTTACAGTAATCAGCATGAACCTTATACATGATGAGACTGTCATGTGTGAGAACATATTTTATTGTTAGTGGTGCATACATGCATTAGCAAATTTAATCCAATGTGTGTAAAAGATTTATACCCCATGAACAATGGGTTTACACAGGCTTGTAAATCTGGGTCATTCAGAAATTAATACCATCCATTACATCAAAAAGGGAAAAATAAAAGCATATATGATGAAGGCATTCATGTAGATAAAGAAATGTCAATTTCTCATAGAAAATTAGGAATAGAGAAGTTTTTCCATTTGAATAAGATAATACACTAAGGCTGAAACTAACATTATATTTAACAATAAGAACCATAAAATCTCATTTTAAATCAGGAAAAAGGCAGCAATATACCTTCTCTTCATAGGTTGCTCTGCTTTGTACTTGAATTCCTAACTATTACAGTAAGGATAGCAAGTAAATTAAAGGCCCATATTAGGAAAAATTGCATGTATCAATGCAGAAAACACAGAAATTAATTATTTTTCAAAAAATGACTTCATGGAACTAATCCGCATTTATAGCAAAGTGGTTCACAATTGATTCATTTACATGCTAGCTGCTTTTATAAATACTAGCAGTGAGCAATGGAATTTTAAATTTAAAAATACATCTGTTTCAGCACAGACACTTCCTGCATCTGCTGTGGATGATTGATTGATAAATAAAACACTGATTGTCCAGCAGCTAGGCAGGAGGTATAGGCAGGACTAGCAGAGAGGAGAATTGAGAGAACAGGAAGCGGGAGAGGAGGAGATGCCAGCCTGCCATCCAGGGAGCATCATGTAAAGACAACAGGTAAAGCCACGGAACACGTGGCAACATATAGATTAACAGAAATAGGCTGAGCATAAGAGTAAGACCTAGACAACGGTAGGCCTGAGCTAATGGCCAAGCAGTTTAAATAATATAAGCATCTGTATGTTTATTTTATAAGTGGGCTACGGGACTGCCGTGACTTGGCAGGACCCAGAGAGAAAAACTCTAACTGCATGCATCAATTGCACAAAGTGAACCATCCAGTAACTGATGGAAGCAGATGCAGAGACCCACATCCAAGCACCAGGCTGAGCTACGGTGGGAGTCCAGTCCATAAGAGGGAAGAGGGATTATAGGAGCAAGGGGGAGTCAAGATCATGATGGGGAAATCCACAGAGACAGATGACCCAAACTTGTGGGAGCTCACAGACACCAGACCAACAGCTGTGGAGCCTGCATGGGATTGAACTAGTACCTCTGCATGTGGGTGATAGTTTTGTTGCCTGGTCTGTTTGTGGGACCCCTGGCAGTGGGACAAGAGTCTATCCCTGGTGCATGAGCTGACTTTTTAAAGCTCATTCCATACGGTTGGATGCCTTGCTCAGCCTTGATGGGGGTGGGGGTCTTGGCCCTGCCTCAAATGAATGTGCCAGGCCTTGTTGACTCCCTACAGGAGGCCTTGCCCTTTCTGAGAAGTGGATGCGGGTAGATTGGGGGAGGTAGGGAAAAGCAGGAGGAGGGGAGGGAAGAGGGTTGGTATGTAAATGAATAAAAAATAATTAAATTAAAAAATATATGTTTCATACATCAATTCTAAACTCCAAATAAATGATATTCAGTTGGTATTATGAAGTTGCCTATAAATTGGCTACTGTAATTATAGCCAATAATTAGGCAAGGCTGTGTGCACCAGGATTGTGGGAGGAGTTATTTAATTTTTCCCAAATTTATTATGTGAGTACTGTATTTACATCATTTCTACCCCTCCATCTTGCTCCTCCAACTCCTCCCATGTCTCTCCCCACACTCTATCAAATTCATGGCCTCGTCTTTAATTATTATGAAGAAAAATTATATTTTCAAAGCCATGTCAGCAGTACCCCATCAGAGAGTTTCTTCAAATACAAGTGTGTTGATTGCAAGCCTCCATATTTCAAGAAAACTACACGAAGAGTATGTGTTGAAAGCCTAGGTTTCAAGAGACAGTGCCGGGTCACCACACGCATTCAGATCTTGTTTTCCATTTTGGAACGTGATTTTTGAGCATGATTTTTGCTACTTGAGCCAACTTCTTTGTACTCATTAGAGAAGGTGAATCCTCATGATGCAGGTGGGGAATGTGGTAGCATATAAAAAAGGAAAATGTTACGAGGGAGAAAAAACAGAAGCTACACAAGGGTGGTGACCCAAACCCAACTTACAGGACAGAGTTATCCCTCCCCCGAATCACTGGAGATGTGAAGAGATAGGAGATAGTCCGCTAAAGTATACATCTAGACCAATGGTTCTCCACCTTCGTAATGCTGTGACCCTTTAATACAGCTCCTCATGTTGTGGTGACACCCAACCATAAAATTACTTTCTTGGGAGCTGGAGAGATAGCTCAGAGGTTAAGAGCACTGGCTGCTCTTCCAGAGGTCCTGAGTTTGATTCCCAGCAACCACATAGTGGCTCACAACCATCCATAATGAGATCTGGCGCCCTCTTCTGGTCTGCAGGCAAACATGCAGGCAGGACACTGTATACATAATAAATAAATAAACCTTTTTAAAAAATTACTTTCTTTGCTACTTCATAACTGTAATTTTGCTGCTGTTATGAATTGTAATGTAAATATCTGATATACAAGATATCTGATATGTGTCTCCCAAAGGGGTTGCAAAACACAGATTGAGAACCACTGATATAGGTGGAGAAACAACATCATGATATGCTGTAGAAGACCTCTCCACCACAACACCCAAATGTTTCCCTGCATTCAGATCATATTTGCTCTCTGGATATTCTC
Source organism: Peromyscus nudipes (assembly GCA_902168325.1). Taxonomy (NCBI): domain Eukaryota; kingdom Metazoa; phylum Chordata; class Mammalia; order Rodentia; family Cricetidae; genus Peromyscus; species Peromyscus nudipes. The sequence goes on from CABHPH010147579.1 coordinate 20,743, forward strand.
TGAAAACGGTTCTCCACTGTATGTCCCAGATGTTCTTACAGAACCACCTGAATCCTCAGACTTATTCAGAGGTCTCTGCCACCATGACAGATGCGCTACTTTCTCTCCTGGCTGCATGTTGGTTCTGTCTTTGGCTGTGCTGAGCTTCAAAGAGCAGAATGCCAAGGAGTCCAAGGACCAAGACAGATACCCCCATCCTGACGAGATTCTCCTTTGTGTAATCCTGAGGCTTTGAGACTGGAGAGTGTAGAAAAAGAGGTCACAGAGGTCAGGGCAGATGAAAATCACCCCAGGAGACTGCTTTCCCCTGGACAGGACTTGATCTTCTGTATTGAGTTCTGTGGCTAAGAATTCTCCTTACTCACCTGTCTGGGGGTCTGACATGTTTGGTGATGGCCAGAGGGGCTGAACTGCATCTAAGAACCAAAGAAAAAAAAGTAGGATATAGGGGGCTGGAGAGGTGGCTCAGTGATTAAGAACACTGGCTTGCTGGGCAGTGGTGGCACACGATTTTAGTCCCAGCACTCAGGATCAGAGGCAGGCAAATCTCTGTGAGTTCCAGTCCAACCTGGTCTACAAAGCACATTCCAGGAACTTAGAGAAACCTGAGTTTTACACAGAGAAGCCCTGTCTCAAAAAACAAAAATACAAAAAAAATTTAAAAAGCACTGGTTGCTCTTCCAGAGGACTCAGATTCAATTCCCAGCACCCATGTGGCAGCTCACACCGGTTCCAGAGCTTCTGCCTCATGCAGGCAAAACACCAAGAAACATAAAATAAAAATAAGCATTATTTTTGAAAAAGTAGGATGTGTGAAATACTTGAGACCCAAATGTTTTTTCTAGTTCCCAAGTTTTTAATTTCTTCCTTTCTCCCTCCCCTGCACCATTATTTTAAGAGAAGGGACATTTTAAAAAAGCCAAGTCATGCCAGGCAGTGGTGGTGCATGACTTTAATCCCAGCATTTGGGAGGCTGAGGCAGGCAGATCTCTATGAGTTCAAGGCCACCCTAGTCTACAGAATGAGTGATAGGACAGCCAGGACTCTTACACAGAGAAACTCTGTCTAAAAAAAAAAAAAAAAAAAAACACCGTCAGGTATGGTGGCACATACCTTTAATCCCAGCACTCAGGAGGCAGTGAAAAGCAGATCTCTGTGAGTTGAAGGTCAATCTGGTCTACATAGTAGGTTGCAGGCCAGCCAGGGTTACACAGTAAGACCCTTCCTCAAAGCCTCTCTCTCTCTTTCTCTCTCTCTCTCTCTCTCTCTCTCCAGAATACATAGACCATCACAGAAATCCACAACTGGTCAAAATACAGAGTAAGAGGGCCTGGAAAATATCATGGCAGACTCCAAATGACCCAGTTAAGAATTAGGCCTCAGTTCCTGCTTCTTGAAACTGAGCAGGCAGTTTCTGAGGAAGTCACAAGCAAAGTACAATCAATCTTTAATGCCCCGAACAGCATCTCAAGTTATACAAGGCCTGAGCCAGCCCCCACAGCCTCACAGCAGCTCAAGGTAATAACCAAGTAAGGACAAAGCCTGGGACTTGTCCAGGCCTGCCCCAAAATGAAAAAGCCATAGTCTTAGCCAGCCCTTACTAGTTCGAACCAATTGAGCATGTACTAACATAATTGCCACTTGCTTAAGTCAATCATATCTAAAGTGACCTTATTGCCCTAGGAACTCCCCTTGGCTATGCTTAAAAGGAGTTCAGACATCCCTCTTGGGGTCTTCATCATCTTGCCTTTGTATGGGATGGCAGGCCCCAGCATGCTGGAATACAAAAGCTCTTGCTGAATGTATATGTGGATGGTGATGTTTTGTGGGACTTCTCCAGAACCCCAACATTAGAGATTAGAGGACAGCTAATCGTGAGTTGCGCACCCCTAACTGACGCTGCTCCAATACAACCCCTATGCCTAAAGCTCAGGGAATATTTCAGAAGAGAGGGCAAAAAGATTATAAGAACCAGAGGACTAGGACACTGGGACATCTGCTGTGAGACAGTGTCTTCTATCTATGGCAAGGAGTTGTACCCATGAATTCAAAAATATATATATATATGGTTGCCTAAACAAGACCTGCATGATAAAATCAGTTGACATTGACATGCCGGTGTGGGTGGGTGAAATCTCACAAGATCCCACCCATAAAAGAGGAAGCTGCAGGCAACTGGTGGCAGCTGGGAGAAGATACAGTCTTTTCCAGGGAAGAGCCCTTGGTTGGTGATTCAATCTCAAGTGATCAGCCCTAAACACACACACACACACACACACACACACACACACACACAC
>CABHPH010147579.1:23049-50032 GCA_902168325.1 Peromyscus nudipes
ACACACACACACACACACACACACACACACACACACACACGAGCAACACTAAATGTAACACTGTGTTTATATACAGCATGTTGTATTTATATATACATACACATAGCATAATAATTAAAGAAAAGGTCATAAATTTGAGAGGAAGTGAAAGATAATAGGAAGAACTGGAGAGGGAGAGGAAGGGGTAGAAATAGTGTAAATACAGTTACGTGTGAAATTCTTTTTAAAACTGAAATAAATAAATATAAAAAATAAAGAAGAAAAATGTTTGACGTTTTTATTTATGCTAATTTCACTGTAATATTTTTATAGAATAATTTTATAAAAATAGTCCAAATTTCTTAGGGTTTTTTGTTGTTTATTTGTTTGGTTTGAGACAGAATCTCTTTTTGTAGCCTTGGCTGTCATTAAACTTTCTACATAGACCAGACTAGCCTTCATATCTTTTTGAAAGACATTTGTCACTACCTTATCTGTATCCTATTACTTTTGCTATGTTGTATTTTCCTTTATTTCAGGCTTTTTGTTTGTTTGTTTGTTTGTTTGTTTGTTTTTGTTTTTGTTTTTCGAGACAGGGTTTCTCTGTGTAGCTTTGCGCCTTTCCTAGAACTCACTTTGTAGACCAGGCTGGCCTCGAACTCACAAAGATCCACCTGCCTCTGCCTCCCGAGTGCTGGGATGAAAGGCGTGTGTCACCACAGCCTGGCTCAGACTAGCCTTGAACTCACAGAGATCTGTCTACCCTTACCTCTTGAGTTCTGAGATTAAAGATGTGCACTACCCTTCCTTGGCAAGTCCAAATTTCTTAATTTAATTTCTTACTCTATTTCTTCTCCCCCTCCCTCCCTCTCCCCTTCATTCATTCATTCATTCATTCTTTCTTTCTTTCGTATGTCTGTCATTGCTTGCCTTCCTTCCTTCTATCCTTCCTTCCTTCCTTCCTTCCTGTCTTCTTTTCTTCTCCTTTCTTTTCTTTAGAATAGGGTCTCATGTAGCCCAAGCTCATCCTCAACTTACTATGTAGCCTAGGATGACTTTCAACTTCCGATTCTCCTGCTTCCATTTTCTGCATGCTGCAGTCACAGGTACCAAACATGGTTCCGAGTTTATTTATAGTACCAGGACCTCCTGCATGCTAGGCAATAACTCTATACCCCGGCCCATTTCCTGTGTTTCTTCTTTCCTGTAAATGCACATTATTCTCATCCTGTAACTTTATGCAGATCTGGATGAGCCCTCTCTCTTGTAGGAGGTTCCCAAAGGTCTCTTTGCTGGATGCTTCAGACCTACTCTGATCTTTGTGTTCAAATTTTGCATCCGAGTCGCTTTAGAACAAAGTTTTCCTGAATTTCACTAAAACATCTCATCAGAGCCAAGTTTTCTCCTGGGAGTAGGACAATGAGTGAACCATTGAGCACAGGCAGAACAGGTAAGATTCCTCTGATCTAAGACCTCGAGTTCCACAGGGGGATTGCGGTATGATAACAAGTAGGGTGACGAGTTCTAACAACTACAGAATCTTTAGGTGTCTCTAAGAGGGGAGGTCAGAGCACTCATTCAGAATTCTGCCTGATACCGCTGAGCTAGGAAACATTGATCTTAGACACAGAAAGGAAGTAGCTGCTGTCCCCCTTGGTCAGAAGGAAAGTGTCCATTATTTTCAATGATTGACATGGCAGGGTCACTTTCTCTCCAGGACATACCATGGGGCTTGGCTTCAACTGAGAGGGAGAGGGAGACAGGGAACTGTCCTAGAGGAAGAAAGATGGGTGGGGGGCTGCGTATCTTGTTCTGAACCTGTCTCTGAGGACTTGGATTTCTTTTGACTTTCTGTGACTTTGCTCCTACCCCACTTCCTGGTCTTTGGGTCCTGAGATCCTCATCTTTCATCCTAACCATCATCTCCTCTTCGTTATTTGGTCCTCTGCAGTTTTGAGTCTCTGAGTGGAGCCGCTCGGCTCCTCAACTATAATCAGGAGGTCCACTGACCTCTTGAAGGAGATATTTTGTACACCATGACATCTGTACCAGTCCCTGTGGGAGTGCTTACAAGGCCCTAAGGGAAGTTGACCCTGAGAGCCCAGCTTGATAAAACAGGCCAGGGCTGTGGATGGGGTCAGTTCCTCATCCTGTGGACAGAGAAAACCTTTCATAACCTATGTAAGAGCAACAAGGAAGAGTCAGGTTCTCTCCAGGGGAAAGGGTGAGGGCCTTGCAAAGTCAGCAGCGAGAGCTTCCTGGGCAGCCCTGCAGGAAAACGGGCTGAGGTTTGGTGGAAAAGCTGCTGTCTGTCAAACACCTGTCTCCTCACATCCCACCTGTGGGTGCCACTGCCACCACCCACACATACAAGGCTCTGGTTCAGTTTCCCTCATCTTCCTAACTCCTGGGACTCCCTTAGGAAAATCAGGGATCATGAAAAAAAACTTACTCTGTCAACAACTAATTGAGTCAGTGATGGAGCTTCCTTACCTGAGACATGTATTTCCAAGGGATCACTGGGTTCCGACCACACCTGGGGACTAATGACGTAATAGCCATAACATCTGAATATCCACCTCTGGCCGGGGGTCACAGGGCCCACAAGAAACAAGCCCTGGAATTGCCCAGTAGAGTTTATAAACACTGAGTCCAGGATCAAGGAGGCCTTCTGTTCTCCTTCCTTAGTCAGGACAAACCTGCTAAATCTCAGCTGTGAGCCACACTGAAGGGTAACAGTCTCTCCTGAGGTCACCACAGCACTGGGCTGAACAGAGAGGCTGGGTTTACTATAGAGTCCTAGAAAAGAAAGTAGTAACATGTTAAGTGGACTTACACAGCCCACATTGGCTTTCAATGTTGGGCTGTGAGACAAAGAAACTCCTGAAAGCAGACCCCTTTCCTGAGGGCAGAGCCTGGGGCTGGGTGTTCTCTCACCTGTCACTACAAGCTCCAGAGGGTCACTGTGCTCCGACCATCCAGCAGGGGTCTTATAGTAACATCGATATCTTCCTCCATATCGTTGTTCCATTGATGGGATCAAAAACTCAGCCTTGTTTGTGGCCTCCAGTGTGTTCTGTGTGCGCCAGGGATGTGGACCCCCCTCTTTGTAAAGACGGTATTCCCGGGCCCCTGTGGTCACCTTACATGAGATGGTTACCTGCTTCCCTCTGGCAACCACTGGTCCTGACTGAACACTGAGGGTTGGCTTGGAGGGATTCCCTGAAAAGAAATGAGGGGCTCTGTCATAGGACATTCCCCCTCAGTTGTCAGCCTTCATTTCCAGCACTCTCCCAGCCCCCGGCCCCCCCCCCCCCCCCCGTATCACCTGATGTTCTCAATACCCGCTGAGCAGGGGTATCTTCAGGTCCCCAGTGAGGAGTGATCTGAAACAGCTGGACGCACACGTACCTGCCAACACTGAGGTCTCTTGGCCCAGATTCAGCCCTAGAAGAGAGTCCCTTGTCAGAACTTTGCGCCTAATGCCGACATAAGCAAGCCTTCCAACTTCACTGAAACCACTTAAACACCCCATAGTTTCCTGATTGGCTAGAGCCTGGCTGTGTGGACCATAATCCCCTTCTCTTCTTCAAATCTTACCCAGATAGAGCAGAGCTGTGAAGACGAAGGTCATGGTGCTTTCTCTCAGGGGCTGCAACTGTGCTAAGGGAAAAGACCACAGAGTCTGGCCAAAGAGCCAAACAGCACAGAGTACGAGATCTTTAGAGAGAGACTGGATGCCTGGCATCACATGGGTTTTTCTTAGGATACTCACGGGAAGAGGAAGAGCCCTCCCTAAGCGACTGTCTCTCATTTCCCTAGGGCTGTGGCTTGGATGCGCTCCAGAACTTCTTACAAAATTGGCCGTTTCCCCTAACCTCTCTCACTAAGAAGGTAGCAGCAAATAGATTTGTTACCTCCTTGGCTGGGCCCCCTTGCAGTTGAAGGTGGCTGAAGAGTGACCCTTCTCTCTTAAGAACTCTCCGTGGAGAATCCACTCTTTCAGCTCATCCATCTGCACAGCACGGTGGGGTCTTGACAGTGATCAGTCATCCCCCAGCCGTAAAATCGCTGCTGAGACGATACAGGATGATGTTGCAGCGTGGGTGCAGAGTAGCGGGCACACTGAGCATCCAACTGTGCCCCGCACGTGGAGTTTCATCCTGGGGATGGACACCGAAGAGAACGCAGCTGTTCTCGGGTTCTGGGTGTGGGTGTCCTGCGGCGAGCAGCCAGCTGCATGGAAATCCCTTTCTTGTCTTAGCGGCATCACCCAACCCCATATCTCTTGGAACAACCTTCAGAACTGTTCTTGCCTTCTCACTATTCATGGTTTTTGCGGGGCCGGGTTCTTTTGCTGGAATAGGGTCGCTTTCTCGTTAATGCCTGCATGTTACTCACTGCCGGTGCCAGTTGGAACACTGGCGCCTCATCTCTAAGGTTCCTCATTTCGAACCTGTTGTAAGCACTTCACTGCTCAGATTGTTCATGGTGCTGTGCTGTCTGGGACATTCAGAATTTCAGTCATCACTGATTTCCTGCCCAGGGTGCAACATGAGTTTGGGACGTGAGATGTTCGTGTTGCTGCACAGTTTAGGTGCTCACTAATGTGTGTGTGTCTCTCTCTTTCTGCTCTGAGTATTTACAAATGGTCCATAATAATATGTGTGAAAACTGAGTATCATCATGGGTCAGGGAAAGAAAAAGACAAATAAAAGATCCCTGAATGAAGAAGAAACCATTTCACAGGACACAGCTTGGGCCATGGATGTAAGATCTTTGGAGGTCTGTAGGGGAGGTTGCTCTCCATGTGGTGGAAGTAAGGTTAGGGACCCTGGCAAAGGCAGGCATCTGTGGCTCCAATCCCCTTGTTTGCAGAGGAGCACTGAGATGTCTAAGCTGATTGTCCAGGCCCCTTAGTCAGCACTAAGCTGCCAACCTCTGTGAGTGCACAAAATAGATCCACTCCAGTATTGTCACCCATGAGTATCTGTGTCACGTGAGACTGACTGTGAGTGTCACACTGGAACCATCCCTGACAGCCACAGGTCTGAGCAGATGCTAAGTGTGGAAAGTAGATACCACAGTGCAGAACTGGTGTACAATCTCCCCAGTCTGAACTGTTCCCTGGGTCAGACTGGGAGGAACCCTATGTGGGCAGTCAGAGTCAGGGAGTTGAGCTGTTTGAAACCTGGGGCTTAGTAGAGACCCTTGGCTCAGCCTGGGAGGAGGGGACTAGACCTGCCTGGGCTGAGTCCACCAGGTTGATCTCAATCCTCGGGGGAGTCTTTGCCCTGGAGGAGATGGAAATGGGGGGTGGGCCGGGGAGAGGGGGGCGGGACGGCAGGAGGGAGAACGGGGGAATCTATGGCTGATATGTAAAGTTGAATTATATTGTAAAATAAAATAAAATAAATTCAAAAAAAAGAAATATGTTTTTTAGAACTGAAAAAAAAAAAGAGATTCCTAGCAGGAATGGGTAGAACATAGTATGTCAGAAAAATGGGGAGCTAGAAGTAAGCAGGTATTATTTCAGTGAGAAGTTGTAGGTTGAATTACTTCATTTAAAAGTAATTCTATTTAAGTGAAAGAGGCCATGGTGGAGTGTGAGGGGACTACCAGGAAGGAGCACCCCCTCCCCCACACATCAGAAATCCACAAACACTGAGGCTGCAGGAAGGAACGTTTTCCACTCACATTTTCCACTCTCCCCCCTCCACAAAGCCACATGGAACCTATCAGGGTGGGCGGGGGTGGGTGGGTGAGTCTGAGAACATCTCTTTTCAACCCGACAAAATCATGCCAATAATTCACTTCGTAAATGTGTGCTTCTCTCAACCTTGGTTAGAGAAGCTTCCTTTTGCAGTTGCAGTGGGCTCATGCCTGATCAAAAGGCTGACAATAAATAACTGTAAGTATTCAGCTCTGTAACAATTCCTCCTCTGAAGCTCAGGGAATATCATGAATGAAGGGGTAGAAAGAGTGTAAAAGTCAGAGGCTGGGGAGGAGTGCCGGGAAATGATGTCGTATGGACATGAATGGCTGTTATATACATGAACCTCCAGCAGGTGTGGTTTCCTAGTTCCCTGCAGAAGATCTGCACAAAATCAGTGCAGCTAAAATCCCAGAGTGTGTGTGTGTGTGTGTGTGTGTGTGTGTGTGTGTGTGTGTGTGTGCTATTAGCAGTTGCTGGTTGTTGTACAGGAGATGGGGGAAGTCACTTTTCTTTAGAAGTATAGCCACTGTAAGGTTGTCCATGTTGTGGTGTATTACCTCATGCCAATGAACACATGTGCAGCATTAATTGGAATCCAGTAAGTTAAAAATAAAATTATAAAAAGAGAACATGAAATTGGGAGGGAGATGTGATGAAGGGTTCAGGGGTGGGGTTGGAGTAGAACTGTGGAAGTGAGGGGTGGATATATGATCAAGACACTTTGTATGCCCATGAACTGTGGACTGGTGGCTGTGGAGCCCCCATGGCACTGGACTAGGCCCTCTGGATACGGAAGATGGTTGTTTGGCTCGAACTGTTTGGGGGGCATCCAGGCAGGGGGATCTGGATCTGTCCCTGGTCTATGGGCAGGCTTCTGGAACCCGGTGCCTGTGGTGTGATACCTTGCACAGCCTTGGTGCAGTGGGAAGGGGCTTGGACCTGCCTAGGCTCAGTGTGCTGGGCTCTGCTGACTCCCCATGGGAAACCTCGATTTCGGGGATGTGGGGATGTGGGGTGCCTTGGGAAAGAGGGCTGAGGGGTGGGAGGAGGGAGGAGGGGGATCTGTGGATAGTATGTCAAGTGAGTAGAAAATTTCTTAATAAAGAAAAATGAAAGAAAAAAAGAAACGCACATGAATAAATAAAAGAAAATGGCATCAAAAAAAGACACTTTGTATGCATGTTTGAAATTTTCAAAGAATAAATTAGAGGAAAATGTGATTAATAACTAAATTTTTTTCCTATCTTTTCCTGGTATTAAAATAATTATTACTTTAAAACTTACTATTTGTGCATCTATATATAAAATATTTATGTTCACATATATACATATGTAGTGATAATCAAAGAGAAATAAATTATCAGTTTGAAATGGGGGGGACATGGAAGGAGCTGGAGGGAGGAAATAGAAGGGGAATGATGTAATTATATTGTAATTTTAAAACGTATAAAAATGAATAAATAAATTGTAGCAAATGAAACATACATAGTCTTTGTCAGACTGAGAAAGTCTGCTTCTTTTTTCTGGACTTCAAATGCTTTTTAAATTACAAACACATAGAATTTTAAATCAAAAGCTTTGTTTGTGTCTCCCAAGATAATCATATGGGTTTTTTTTTTCTTTTAATGTAATGGGCCACATGTACAGACTTTTTATTTAAAAAATATCTTTTTTTTTAGATAAGTCCTACTTAATCATAGTACACTTTTTTTCTGTTTTGTAATTTTTTATTTTTTTATTTATTTTATTTTATTTTACAATATAATTCAACTTTACATATCAGCCATAGATTCCCCCATTCTCCCCCCTCCCCCCCCTCCCCCCTCCCCCTGGCCCACCCCCCATTTCCATCTCCTCCAGGGCAAAGACTCCCCCGAGGATTGAGATCTCAATCATAGTACACTTTTAAACACATTGTTGGACTCAACTAATTGTCCCTTCATTTTTAATTCCAATGTTAGTGTTACAAAATAAAATGAGTCATGTGAGCCTATAACATTATACAGAGTATTTTCCTTCAAACTTAAAATTCCTTAAGATTACTAAGTTGTATTTTTCTTAAGCTATTTTAGACATTTTATAGCTTTCAAATACTTCACTTAGGTGTTAAAGATTTTATAATTTAAAAATAAACTTCAGCCAGGCATGGTAGTTCAAGCCTTTAATCCCAGCACTTGGGAGACTGAAGCAGGTGGATCTCTATGAGTTCAAATCCAGCCTGATCTACACAATGAGTTCTCCAGACCAGGAAACACTATACATAGCAAGACCTTGTCTCAAAATGCAAAACAAAACAATAAGAACTTTAAATTTGTTTTTTAAATTTTTTTAAATTTTGGAGATCATTCCTTGTCTCCAACATATATAAGGAACTTAAAAAATTAGACATCAAAACACCAAATAATCCAATTAAAAATGGGATACAGATCTAAACAGAGAATTCTCAACAGAAGAATTTCAAATCACCAAAATATTCAACATCCTTAGTCATCATGGAAATAAAAATCAAAATGACTCTGAGATATCTATCATCTTACACCTGTCAGAATGGCTAAGATCAAAAACACTAATGACAGCTTAAGTTGGAGAGGATGTGGAGTAAGGGGAACATTCCTCCACTGTTGGTGGGAGTGCAAACTGGTACAGCCACTTTGGAAATCAATATGGCAGTTTTTCAGAAAAATGGGAATCAATCCACCTCAAGATCCAGCAATACAGATCTTGGGCATATACCCAAAGGATGCTCAATCATACCACAAGGACACTTGCTCAACTATGTTCATAGGTGAATTATTTGTATAGCCATAACCTGGAAACAATCTAGGTGCCCCTCAACAGAAGAATGGATAAGGAAAATGTAGCCTGAAGGTTTGTCCAGTCCCAGCTGGCCCGTGGTCCCACATTTCTCAGGTCCTGCCCATCTCCACAGTCCCACATCTGCTTATAAAATAATCGTTCAGAGGCTTAATATTATTTACAAACTGTATGATCTATGGCAGGATCCTTGCTAGCTAGCTATTTCATTTTAAATTAACCCATTTCTATTAATCTATGTTTTGCCACTTGGCCATGGCATTACCAGTCTGCTGGCATCTTGCTTCTCCTTCGGCAGTGGCTGGCATCTCTCTAGACTCCGCCTTTCTCTTTCCTGTCTCTGTCCTTGGATTTCCCACCTGCCTCTGAGAAGCTTGTCATAGGCCAAAGCAGCTTATTTATTAACCAATGGGAGCAACATGTATTCACAGCATACAGAAAGACATCCCACAGCAGGAAAATGTGGTACATTTACACAATGGAGTATTACTTAGCTGTGAAAAATAATGACCTCATGAAATTTGCAGGTAAATGGATGGAACTAGAAAAAATTATTATGAGTGAGGTAACCCAGACCCAGAAAGACAAACATGGTATGGTGGATACTAGGAGTAAAGTACAGAATAACCAACTTACAATCCACAGCCCCAGAGAGGCTAGATAATAAAGAGAGCCCAAAGAGGGATGCAAGACTTTCCCCGGGAAAGGGGAATAGAAGAGATCTCCTGAGTAAACTGTGGGTGGGGGTGAGAGGGTGGGGGGATGGGAATTTCAGGGAGTGGATTGGGGGCAGGACAGATGGGGGTAGTAAGGAAAGAGACATCTTTTTTTTTTAAAAGACATTTATTTATTTATTATACATACAATGTTCTGTCTGCATGTGTCCCTGCAGGCCAGAAGAGGGCACCAGATCTCATTACAGGTGGTTGTGAGCCACCATGTGGTTGCTGGAAATTGAACTCAGGACCTCTGGAAGACCAGTCAGTGCACTTAACCTCTGAGCCATCTCTCCAGCCCTGGAAAGAGACATCTTGATGGGGTGTATTTCAGGGATAATTAGAAACCTAGTGCCAGAGAAACTCCCAAGAATCCACAAGGATGACCCCAGCTAAGACTCCTAGTAATAGTGGAGAGAGTGCCTGAACTGGTCATCTACTGTAATCAGATTGGAGACTACCCTAATTGTCATCAGAGAGCGTTTATCCATTAATTAATGGAAGTAGATGCAGAGATCCACAGCCAAGCACTGGGCAGAGCTACAGCAGTCCTCCCAAAGCAAGGGAGGAAGAATTATAGGAGCCCAGGAGGATGGTAGGGGGAGGCAACGTCATGATGAAGAAACCCACAGAGACAGCTGACCTGAGCTCCTAGGAGCACATGGACTCAGGACCAAAAGTTAGAGAGCCTGCATGGGACCAACCTAGGCTCTCTGCTTGTGTGTGACACTTGTGTAGCTTGGTCTGTTTGTAAGGCTCCTAGCCATGAGATCAGGACCTGTCCCTGGTACTTAGCTGGCTTTTGGGAACCTGTTCCCCATGCTGGGTTACCTTGCCCAAACTTTATGCAGGAGGAAGAGCTATGTCCTACCTCAACTTGATGTGCCATGCTTTGGTCAAACCCATGGGAGGCCTGCCCATTTTTGAATGGAGAGGGAGGAGGAGTGCATGGGGAGGAGGGTAGATGGGAGTTGGGAGGAGAAAATGGGAAGAGAGGAGGGAGGGGAAACTGTGGTCGGTATGTAAAATAAATGAAAAAATGCTAATTAAATAAAATAAATGTTTTTAAAAAGAATTCAAAGACAAATAATACAATTTTGGACTTACAGAAAAAAATCTACAGGACAGTCAAGACATAGCTCTTTGGTTAAGAGCACTAGTTGCTCTTCCAGAGGACCTGACGTCAATTCCCAGCACCAGTTCACAACTGTCTATAATGCCAGCTCCAGGGATAAGCTACACTTCTGGCCTTCAGGGGCATTTGCACTGATGTTCACATAGTCACATGCACACACACTCACACAACTGAAAATAATTTTAAAATAAGTAGAAAGAAAAATCTCTATATATTTAATATCCATAACTAGACAAGATAGAATATACATATATCTTATGAAAATTTCAATATAACCTATATTATAAACATACCTGTCTCCTTTAAGTTTCCTCCTACTGTCTTCACTTTCTACTGCTACTAGCTTTTTTAATAACATGATGTTGGCTCAGTGGTTAAGAACACTGGCTGCTCTTCCAGAGGGCCTGAGTTCAAGTCCCAAGAACCACAATCGTCGCTAGTGGGATCTGCTGCCCTCTTCTGGCATAAAATCATACATGCAGATAGAGTACTCATATACATAAAATAAATAAATCTTTAAAAATAACAAATAGCAAGATATTGATACCTATTCTCTTAGGATAATATTCTTTGAAATGGAGTCTCACTTAATTCATGCTGGGTTTGAATTCATGGCCTCAAGACTCTTTGGCTTCAGTGTCTTGAGTCAAGTGGTACTAGTTATGCACCAGCAAGCCTGATTGCAGTTGTCTAATTATTACTAAACACTTTTATTAATTATATAGTTCTAGAACTTATTCAATTAATACGAAGGGAACTTTCACACTTCATTATCCACTGAAGAGGTCTGGCACTATCACAGCAAGGAAGCTTCTGTATTAAAATACCTTCAAATTTTGCAGAATGCTGAGCATGTCAAAGGCTTCCCTGCCACTCTTTCATGGCATAGTCTGAGAATGTCCAGTGTTGCTGTCTGCTATACGTATGATGCAAGCTGAGCATGCTTTGAGGAATTTCTCTTTCTGACAGAGACCACCTTAATGACATATACTGAGCATGTCCACATGCAGACACTCCTCCATTAGTGTTGTGCTGCAAGGTGAATATGTCCCAAAGAGTTTCTGATGACGATTGTAGGTTTCGAGTCGTATGTTCCATTCCATGATCTTCTTGGGCTACCCAAAATATATCTACGATCTTCCTGTCTTGAACTTCCTTTCTTGCACTCTGACCTTACATCAAGAAGCTGCACATCCCTAAAGCTTTTTCTGACTTGAGTGTATATGGGCTCGCTGCATAAAATCCAATGCCTCCTTTCTTCAAAAACTCCTTGCTTTCCTCATCTGCTGTGTGTAATAAGTCCATCTTCACTACTTCATTTCCTGGCTGTTTGTTTTTGGATTTCCACCTACCAAATGTGGTTCAGTTACAAATCAATGGGTCAGATCAAATGTTTTGCTGAAAGGCTCAGGGGTTTTTGCTATTAACTCCCAACAAGAGAAGGCATGAAGAAAAGCATTATGTACTTCATTGACACCTGCACTGATGGAAATAGGTCTTGAGTTGGCATACACTCCAGCTTTATCCATTAATAAATTCGCGTGATGACATCTATTTAGGTTGTTGCCATTGCTTGGTGATTGTGGGTATTAATTTCACAAACATGAGCATGCTTGAGATCTTGACATTAGTATGTTTGCAAATGAACCTAAAGAGGGAAGTACAGAATCTTTAGGTAGTTCCATTTTAAATTTATTTATTTTACTGTTTTTGTTACCATACAAGAGAATAGGTTTCAATATAATGGTTTTGTATATTTACATCATTGTACATTGCTCATACTCCTCCATTCTGTTATCCTCTCTTGCTCTCTCCAGTGTGTAAATCTCCTTTCTCTGCCTAAATATAACCTAAATATAATCATTATGCTCTCCTTTCCTTCTCTGACTGTGGCAAGCCTGAAACAGCAAAATTCCAAGAGTCACTAGAACCAAAGCAGCCACAGTAATCTGAACGAGATTCTCTGTTCTGTGATCCTGGGAATTGAACAAAGAAATCACAGAGGTCAGACCCAAGCTGAATGCCACACAGGGCACATGCCTCCCATGGACAAAGCTGTACCTTCTCTATCTATCTATCTATCTATCTATCTATCTATCTATCTATCTATCTCCATATCTAAGGATTCTCCTTGATCAGGTGTTTTGGTGTCTAACTTATTCTGTAATGGTCTGAGCTGTTCTCAGGAAATAAAGAAGCAGAGGAGGATTTTCATCCTGAGATGCAAAATATTCTCCTGGGATACACTTCCTTATGTCTTATTTTCATGACTTAAGGTAGACTATTATTTTTATTTTATGTGAATTGGTGTTTTGCCTGCATGTGTGTCTGTGTGAGGGTGTTGGATCCCCTGGAATTGCAGTTACAGACAGTTGTGAACCATCATGTGGGTGTTGGGAATCGAACTGGGTCCTCTGGAAGAGCAGCCAGTGCTTTTAACCACTGAGCCATCTCTCCAGCCTCTTACGGCAGATTCTTAGTGAGTACTTTCCCTGACACAGTCAGTTTCCTTTTGATACTTCAGCCTTACTATCCTTTGTGAGTTCAGAACTTGTGTCTGGATTTTCAAAACTTTATCTGTGCCTCCTAAGAGCTCAGGATTGGTGAGAAGTTGTCTCCCCATTCAGAAGCAATAGCCCCCCTCTTATGCTTTCTGCTTATTCTCATCACAGGGACAGGGAAATTAATTTCCATAGAGATGATTTGCCACTGATTTCCTAGCTAAACACCCAGAGGCTAAGGATCAAGCTCCAGTCCTAGGGGACTCTAGCACATCATCTCTACAAGAGAGGAAATGCATCAGATCCTAGCCAGATACCCTGGAACTTCATCATTCTTTGGACCACTCACTAACTGGGCATCAAAAGTCAGAATCACAATGCAGCATACAAAGAGATACACAGAGGTGTGTAAAATCTAAGTGCTAGTGATGCTGATGGGAAATACAACCTGCTTCTACATATAGAAATATAAGCACAGGGGCTGGAGCAATGGCTCAGCAGTTAAGAGAATTCACTGCCTTTGCAAGGGACCTGGGTTCCATTCCCAGCCCCCACACAATAGCTCATAACTTTCTGCAACTCCAGTTCTAGGGCATCTGATGCACTTTTCTGGCATCTATATACACTGAACATATACAGGGATTGAACCTGAATCCTCTGGAAGAATAGACAGTATTCTTAACCACTGAGCCATTTCATCAGTCCCTAGTTTTGAAACCTTTAAAACAATAACTTCCTGTGTAAGTCAGTTTATGAGACACATATTTTACTCAAAAAAATGAGACCAATCCTATTTTGTTAGAATTAGATGGCATTTATAAACTTATTATAGAGCCAAAATCTGTGTGTGTTTGTGCATGTGTGTATGTGTGTCTGTGTGTCCATGCATATGGATGTCAGAGATCAGCATCCAGTGATCTGATGTCTTCTTCAACTTCTCTCCACCATATTTGGGGGGTGGGGTCTCTACCTGAACTTGAGCTTGCTAATTCAGCTAGACTGGGTGTCAAGCAAACCAAAGGAATCCTCCTGTCCCTGTCTCTCCAAATCTTCAGTTCTAGCTATGCTAAGCCTTTTGCATTGATACTGGAGATCCTAACTCAGGTCCCCATGCTGAGCAAGATTCATTTAAATTAGTGAGTCATCTCTCCAGCCCCCTTTTTAGAAAGGAAATTCTTATGGCTGGAGAGATGGCTCAATGGTTAAGAGTACTGGCTGCTCTTTCAGAGAACCCAGTTCATTTCCCAGCACCCAAATGACGGCCCACAACTGGCTGTAACTCCAGTCTCAGGGGTTCCAATGTTCCTTTCTGTCCTCTGTGGGTACTGCATGTGGTGCAGACTTACAGCTCACAACCACCTGTGACTCCATTATCACAGGGATATTATGCCTTCTCCCAGCCTCCGTAGACAAAGCACACACATAGTGCACAGGCTACATTCAGGCAAAATACTCATGCACATATTTTTCAATCATTTTTAAAGGTTTCAAAACTAAAGGAACAAATACACAACACGAGTATAAACAGAAAATTTAGAATAGAAACAACTGACTTTTGCTTTAAAAAAAAAAATGCCAGGCAGTGATCCCCATAGTCACAGCACCAAGCAGCTGCACATCCCCTCCTAAGTCTAAGTTCATGAGGAGCCATGCATAGTGGTACCCACAGCATGGATGCCTCTCTCAAAAAGGAGCATGTCTTTTGGAGACCTCAGCCTCACCCTCAACAAGACCTCACTGTGACCTGAGCAGCCTCATTTCCTTATCTGAGGGGACTCAGGAGGACACTCCAGGCTTGAGTGAAAGGTTGTACCCTCAAAGTCTCTCAGCAACTGGATACAAGAGCTGCTAAGTAGTATCCCTGTGTCCTGCCCTGTACTCACCCAGTTACCTGTGTTCTCTGTCAGCCCCTGGGACCCTCTCTGAGTCCCAGTCAGACCTAGATATCCTGCTAACACAGTGTGTTCTCCCTCCTCTTCTTCCAAAAAATACTTCAGGATTGGTTGCTACCAGTGTGCCATACAGTGTGTTATATACTAGTGCACTAGTGTGCACTAGTGACTCAAAGAGTGAAAAAAAACGGAATGGATTTTATGGCCCATGAAAGAGGAAGGCTTCTGAATGAGTAGGTTTTCACAAATCTTTACTGTTCCCATAATATTTTGGTTTCCCCTTATCCAGCTGAGACTCAAAACTGATGGGTAAAATCCCATGTTCCAGCTCCACATCTTTTAGGGCTTTTTTAATCTTTTAATAAGAGATTAATTTTTTAAATTATGTGTGCATTGAAGCTGAATGTCATGACACATTCCTTTGACCGCAGCACTCAAGAACCAGGGGCAGGAAGATTTCTGTGAGTTAGAGACTAGCCTGGTCTACATAGAGTGTTCTAGGCCAGCCAGAGATACATAGAGAGACCCTGCCTTAAAATACAAAAACAAACAAACAAAAACCACAATATTTGAAAAGAAACCAGAAGCTAGTTACTAGGATGCTCATATCTCAGATAGTTGTTCTCAAGTCCAGGACCCTCCAGCCATCCCCAACATCAGTCAACATCCACTGCTCCCCATCCAAACTGCCTGGGTGTGACACAGTGTCCCAAGTAAGGTGGAGGGACCCGGGACATCTGGGAATACACTCACCTGCCAATACTGCTTTCTTATAGCCCAGACTCAGCCCTGAGAGAGAATGTCCTGTGAGAAGTTTGTCCTGAAAGCTGCGGAGGTCCCCTCCCCTACCAAGAGCTTCCTGAGCCCTTGGAGTCTCCTCACAAGCCAAGTTCTGTCTACGGAGTGGGGTCTCTCCCAGATGTAGGTGACTCCTTCCCGTTTTTTACATCTCACCAAGGCAGAACAGGGCCATGAGAGTGAGAGTCATGGGGTCTTCTCTCACCTGCTGCTGTTCTGCAGGCAGTTTGAGGAACAGACACACAAAGTGTGGCCTTTGTTGGCCTTGTGCTCCCAGAGACAAGGTTGACATACCACCAGCCCCACAGGAAGAGGAACTGACCACTTCCAGAGCTTGGTCTTTATCTTCTTAGGGCTGAGGCACAGGCAGTGGTGGGGACAAGACTGTTGGCACTTTAAACAGGAAGGCGTTCTCCCCCAGGTCTATGGACATATGACTTAATGGTCATAAGAGTCAGGATATAAACCCCTCTGGTAGCCAGGCGGTGGTGGCGCACGCCTTTCATCCCAGCACTTGGGAGGCAGAGGTAGGCGGATCTTTGTGAGTTCGAGGCCAGCCTGGTCTACAGAGCGAGATCCAGGAAAGGCGCAAAGCTACACAGAGAAACCCTGTCTCGAAAAAACCAAAAAAAAAAAAAAACCCTCTGGTGAGGGTGACTGAGGATGGTCCTTCCGTCTGAGAGGCTCTCCACAGGATCTCTTTGCCTCCTTCATCCTTTCATGTATCTACAAAACACTGTGTGGTCCTTAGTATGGCCAGCATCCTCCAAACCCTAAAGATATTTCAAAGGAGATACAGGTTGGTGTTGCAAGGAAGACACAACTTCATTCTGGGGATGAGTGAGCCCAGAGGGATCCAGAGGAATAGAAAAGGAAAAAAAATCTGTGATACGGGCTCTGTATGAGGGTTTCACCAACTACTCCTTTCTCATTTACTTGCTTTTCTTACCAAATCACACTTGGCTGCTACTGGAGTTGTTGGGTTTACAGTCTGGACCCCAAAATCCCTCACAATCCAGGTTCAAGCACTTGTCCTCTACAGGACAAATAGATAGACAGAAATAATAATGAAAAACAAAGAGGGGGAGATTTAGTCACTGTTAGAACACTGAGACCATCTAACTGATTTGCAGAAGGATGCTGCCTCTTTCCTGGAATGGGGCTGTGGTTTTTATTGCCCCAAACTTCCTTTTTCTGACTTCTTCATTTCTGTAAGACATTACAGCTCCTCCTGACCCTTCTTCATGGACCAATCCATGTCATTTCTTCTTCCTCATTCCCATTCTTGTGTTCCTTTCTCACTTTCTCTTCTCTTCTGACCACAAATCGTCGCCTGATAATGTCTGCTTGTGTAGACACTAATGCTCACTAGAAGGAATTCTCTCGTTTCCCATTGAGACTTGGGGGAAATATTTACCAATGGCCTCCATCCCATATTCTTCAAGGTGAAAGCATTGTGACATCTCCTCTCAGGTTGTTGTGAGGATTGTCCAGTATAGACACATTCTCATTTTTAGAATAAGACATGGGATCAAGAGTGCTTGTGGTAGGAGTGATTCATCAGTGCTCTACAGCTGCCCTGTATTCAGCTGCACAGGAATAGAAGATTCCATACTGCATCCTGGGTACAAAGTCACACGTTGTATAGCACAAACTCTACACTCAGGCAAAGTATTAATCAAATCTTACTTTAGGAATCTTATCAAGAAGGCTGGAGATAAGGTTCAGGAGTAAAGAGCACTGCCTGCTCTTCCAGAGGGCCTGAGTTTGATTCCCAACACCCACACTGAGTGGCTCACAACTGTCTGTTACTCCAGCACCAGTAGATCAGTAGATCTGGTACAATATTCCAGCCTCTGTGAGGACACACACACACACACACACACACACACACACATACACACACTCACACACACACACTCACACAGAGAGTGTGGAGGATAGAGAGAGAGAGAGAGAGAGAGAGAGAGAGAGAGAGAGCATTCACACATACACATAAATAAAAAGTCATTTCTTAAAGTTTCATCAAGGAGGCAATGTTTGATTGCTATGACCTCTGAAGCACAGTACACCTCTATGGTAATTTCAGTGAGAACCACCATAGACCTGTGTATTTGAACACTTGGTCCCCAGTTGGTGGCATTGTTTGGGGGTGATTATGGAACTTTTATGGGAGGCTTTCTGGAGGAAGTAGGTCATTGGAGGTGGGCTTCAATAATTTGTAGACTTGACTCATGTCCAGTTCACTGTCTCTGCTTCTTGGTGGGCATCTTATTTCCACAGCTTGCTGCCAGGCTGTCCCCTCAATTATGGATTATCCAACCCTCTGGAACCATAATGAAAAACAAACCTTATTCCATAAGTTACTTCTAGTCATGATATCTTATCAGAGCAAGAGAAAAGTAATTAATGTGATCTTCCTTCTGCTATAAGGAATGTGTGCTGCTGTTTCTTCATTTCCCTTTCTGGACTATAAATGTAAATTTAATCATTAAACACTTTACAAGTATTAATTCAGTGACTCTGAGTAACTTCTCAGTGATACACGGCCACCACCAGTATCTAGTTCCTAGACATTGTCCCCAGTCCAAAAGAGATCCCCAATGTCCACAAAGCAGTCACTGCCCTTATCCACTCAGTTAGTGATTTCTGCAACTGTGGAGCTGTTGGGTACAGCTGTATATTTTTTAATTAGTTTTTCAAACTAGTTTACAAAGCAATTCTGGTTCTGCAAAGCTGTATTTGTTGTTGTTGTTTTGTTTTGTTTTGTTTTTGTTTTTGTTTTTGTTTTTCGAGACAAGTTTCTCTGTGTAGCTTTGGAGCCTTTCCTGGAACTCACTCTGTAGCCCAGACTGGCCTTGAACTCACAGAGATCCGCCTGCCTCTGCCTTCCTAGTGCTGGGGTTAAAGGCGTGGGCCACCACCGCCTGGCTTATTTTTTATTATTTTTAATTATGGGTGTTTGCGAGGAGGTGCACACACCCTTGGAGGCCAGAAGAGTGCACTGTATCCCCTGGAGCTGGAGTTACAAGTGTTTTTGAGCCACCCATTGTGGATGCTGGGACCGAATCCAGTCCCCTACAAGAGCAGTGTGTGTTCTTCAACTCTGAACCAGCCCCTCATGCTCTTTCTTTATTTATCCTCCTCCCCATGCACTTTCTCAATCCCCCTATTCCCATGCTGTTCTATGTCTTCTTTCCCCAAACCCCCACTCCTGTGGATGCATCTTATAGATGAAATGCAGAGTAAGTAACACTATTTAATCATACTCTATCATTTAGCACATTTCAGCCATCTCATGTATTATTATAGGATGTATCACAACTTAATTCCTCCTAGATTGAATGTAGTGTACACTGCGTTGGTAAATTGTCATTTGCTGTTAAGCTTGTTGAAAACTGGACTCTGGGAGTATGGAGGGCTCCCCTGTCCCAGATTCTAGCATGTTTATTGCAAGTGTCCTCCAAGTGTCTTCATGGACTTCTCTTTTCTTTTTTTTTTTAACTCTTTAATGATTCTATTTTATTGAATTGTTATTTTTTAATTGTTTTCATTATACATACCAACCACAGTTCCCCCTCCCACTTCTCCCATCTAACCCCCACCCACCTCCATCCACTCCTCAGAGAGGATAAGGAAGGAGGGTAAGCGGGAGTCAACTAAGTCTGGTACATCAAGTTGAGCCCCTCTCCCTTGTATCATGGCTGAGCAAGGTATAGGGAACGGGCTCCTAAAAGCCAGTTCATGCACCAGGAAAGAACCCTGGTCCCATTGCTGGGGGCTCCCCAAACAGATCAAGCCACACAACTGTCACCCACACTCAGAGGGCCTCGTTCAGTCCCATGCAGCTTCCCCAGCTATTGGACCTCTCTTTTCTTACCAGCATAAGTCATACTTGTATCTGTATGTGCCTCTAGTTGCATTATACATAAATATAATAATAATGTACATGTAATGCATTCCATAAATAAAAACAACTTACATGTTTATCTTCTTTATTTTCTTTCATCGTTATCTTATCAGTTGTATTAGCATCTGTCTCTCTGATGCAATAAAACACCCAGTCAAAAGCAACTTGAGGGCCTGAAGAGATGCTCAGTGGTTAAGAGCAGTTGCTGCTCTGGCAGAGGACCCAGGTTCAGTTCCCAGCATCCACGTGGTGACTCACAACCATTTATAACTCCAGTTCCAGAGGATCCAATGCCCCCTTCTGACCTCCAAAGACATCAGGCACACATGTAGTGTCCATACATAAATGCAGGCAAAACTCTTATAAAAGAAAATACATAAATCTTTTTAGATGAAACTCAAGGAAGGAAGAGTTCATTCTGGCTCATCCTTCCAGGGTACAGTCCATCTTGGTGGGGAAATCCTGGTGGCAGGAGCATAAGCATGTGATCACATGACATTCAGACAGGAAACAGAAGGAGATCAATGCTGGTGTTTCGCTCACTCTTTCCTTGTTATACAGTGAGGCATCCTAGCCCATGGCATGGTACTACTCACATTTAAGACGAGTCTTCCCATCTCAATTAAGCTAATCTGGATCATCCTAACAGACATGCCCAGAGGCTTGAATCTATGGTAACTCTAGATGCTGTCAAATTGACAATCAGTAGTAACTGTAAGCCATGTGGAGAAAAATGTAAATTTAGAGCACAGTCTGTAAAAATTGCCAACTTTATTTCTTAGAACTTTAATTGTAATATATTAAGAACATAGGTGGCATATGGGCACCACTAATTGGATTCAGTAGAGTGTGTGTGTGTGTGTGTGTGTGTGTGTGTGTGAGAGAGAGAGAGAGAGAGAGAGAGAGAGAGAGAGAGAGATTATAGAAGAAATAAATTTGAGATAAGGTTATGAATTTGAGCCAGAGATGTGGGGGAAAGATATGAAAGAGGTCAAAAAAAGAGGAAGGGGTAGATACGATGAAAATACATTCTACTCATGTATAAAGTTCTCAGAAATTAATTTAAATGAACAAAATACCAAGGAGAAATGTAAACATCACTCAGAGACTTTGAACTCTCTTCTAGTAAGTTGGTATCCAATTGTCTTAGCTTCTTTTCCATTTCTGTGTTAAATACCATGACTAGAAACAATTTCAGAAGGAAAGAATATATTTCAGCTTACACTTCCAACTAACAGTCCATCACTGAGGGAAGTCAGGGCAGGAACTCAAGGAACCTGAGGCAGGAGCTGATGCAGAGGCCATGGAGGAGTGATGCTATGACTTGCTCAGTGGGCTTTCATGTATAACCCAGGACCACCCAGGAATGATACCACCTACAGCCTTTAAAATTTTTAACACTTTAAAAGTTAAGTCTATTTAAAATATCCAAAGTTTCTTCCAAAGTTCAAAGTCTTTCTGAAAGCCCGATGTCTTCAGCTGTGGGCTCCCATAAAATCAAAATAACAAGTTTCACACTTTCTTACTCCCAGAAGGAAAAGCACTGAAGTTCCATTCAAAGCAAAGCAAAACCAGAGTCCAAGAGTGTAAAGCTTGGTGTCAGATGTTGAGCATGCATAATCTCCTGGGCTCTCAGGGGCTCCCCTTCCCTGGCTCCACCTTTGTAGCACACTTAGCTTCTCTTGCAAGCTCAGGCCTGTTCTATTTGACCACTGCTGTCCTTGGTGGTCATCTCATAGTACTGGCACCTCCAAAATTCTGGGGTCTCCACAGCAACTGGGGTGCATTTTTACCAATGTCCTCTCCTGAACTCTGTTCAAGGTTTCTGATCCTGCCACTTGGTGCCAAGCTTTAACTTCTCTCCCATGACTCCTTCCATCATGGGGCTTCTTCTGCAGCTGGGGCTTCACTTTTACCAATGGCCTCTGAGTCCATTCCTGTCTCCAGGTTTCTGCTGTGAACTCCTGCATTGACTTTACTGGATGATGGACTGTAACCTGGAAGCTAAAACAAACCCTTTCATCCCCAAGTGGCTTTTGGCTACAGTCGCAATGATAGAAACCTTAAGATGGCAGTTATAGAGGATATCCATATCTTATTAGACAGAACTATGGGCTTTTTATCATTTATATGGAGGACAGATGTGGCATGAGGAAATGTGCAGTGCCCTGATAATGGTTAGGCTCAGGATGACTGGTTTCATGTGTCAACTTGGTGAGCCATTGTTCCCAGACACATGGTCAAATATTATTCTGGAGGTTTCTCTGGTGGTATTTTGGGGTAGGATTAAATTTAAACTTTTTAATCTTCCACAGAAGCAAATCACACATACCCCATAATGTGAGTACACTGGCTTGTTTTATGTCAACTTGACACAAGTAAGGCTCAACATAGAGAAGGGAGCCTCAATTGAGAAAATGTTTTCAATGGGCTGCAGGCAAGCATGTAGGTAGGGCATTTCTTAATGAGTGACTCATGTGGGAGGGCTCAGGCCATTGTGGGTGGAGCCACCTGGGCTGGTAATCTTGGCTTCTATAAGAAAGCCATGTGGAGCAAGCCAGTAAGAAGCACCTTTTCATGGCCTCTGCATCAGCTTCTACCTCCAGGTTCCTGGCCTGTTTGAGTTCCTATCCTGACTTCCTTCAGTGATGGACTATACACTATGTAGAAGTGTAAGCTAAATAAATCCTTTCCTTCCCAAGTTCTTTTTGGTCATGATGTTTCATCACAGCAATATTAACCCTAACTAAGACAGTGAGTGAGCTTCATATAATCATGTGCTGTTCTGGATGAAACCAAAGAATGATGTTCTCTAAACAAGAAGAAACTCTACTAGCAGGCAGTCTCTGCTCTGAACATCAAGTTCATTTGTCCCTGAGTTTTCCAACTTGTTGGGTCCACATGCCGGTTTGAGAGTTGCCAGTCTCAATAATTGTGTGATCAATTGAGTGTGTGTGTGAGTATGCGCACACACACACGCAAGCACAAATTCAGTTGGTTTTGAGTCTCTGCAGAACTTACTACAATATGTGTTTCTTCTTGGTGAAATAAAAATGTCTTAGAACTTGATAGGTAAAGCTAATGATTACACAAAATACCAAATGCAGAAAATGTCACTGACTTATACAGTTCCAATGAGTAAAGGGTTAATTTTGACCAGTGAAAATATAAGAGATATAAGAAATTCATATTCAATTCAGTTAAGCAATTGACAGACCAAAGTAAGGATTCCATGCTGAGCCAGTTTGGGAAACTAATGAGTTGCTTGGGGTCACTTACAGAAGCACAAATCTGAGACATCGTTTATAAAAACATGTCATTCTCAGGCAGCTACAACAGCAAAAGACTTCTCTTAAAACCTTACATAACCCACTCCTAGCAACTCTGCCCTTCTTATATAATCTCTGGAAGGGATGGGACCCCATGAGCCTCATGGAATCACAGCTTCTCTGCTTCAAGATCTCAACATTACAAGCTGACAAAATTCTGATGTGTTATAAACACTCTTATTACCTGTAATATACACTCATAGACAATGAGAGAAGATGTACTGTCTAGACTAATCGAAGCCCACATCTTCCCTGTTAGCCTTCTCGCACTTGGCCTGGAGCAGAGCAATATCTTATGATTGATCTGAACTTCGTCCATGTCTTAAGTTCTTCACCTCCTGCTAAACTCTGAGTCCGTCCCTGGATGTACCCAGAGTCTAGATGCCTTCCCTTGTAGTTTTCTCTTCAGGTGCAGCCTCAAGAGAATGGCTTTCCTGGTTGCTGTCCACAGTGCTGATTGAGATGTTGACATTCTGCTCTGAGTTCAGCACCATGGTCAGAATCTATAGGTTCATGCTGTTTCTTCCAAGTTCTGCTGTCTGAGTTGGAAGAGTCACACAGGTTAAACGAGGTGTTTTTCATACACATAGTCTTCCTGAAGGATTATCGTAAGAAATGTGCAGTTGGATTGAGGATATATCAAAATTGTCAAAGTGTCTGCCTATCATGCCTATCATGCATGAATTCTGGGGTTCTAGCATCTTATTCACAGAAACATCAGGGTAGTACGTACCTGTAATCCCAGCACTCATAAAGTGAAAGTGAGAGAATCAGAAATTCAAGGTCACTACTACATCACTACTACATAGTGAGTTCTAGGTCAGTCTGGGTTACCCAAGACCTTGAAGGGAGGGAAGGAGTGAGGGAGGAGGGAAGGAAGGAAGGGAGGGATGGGGGAGGGAAAGAGAAAAAGAGAGAGTCATGGTACGAGCATAAGCTTGAAATGTGCAAAGAGATGTCCATCTTTAGCAAATTCTCTCCACACTTCATGGATTCTGACTAGAAGGAGAATTCAGAATTTCAGTCATCCCCTTATGACTCAAAATATTTTCTTTTGTTAATTACACAGTACCACAGACCTGGTGATCTATAAAGAAGGGTTGGGGGGGCTCATTTTTCCAGTATAATATTAAGTCCACATTTGGAGACAGCTCTCTTGATGTCAGAGTCTTGACGTAATGTTTGACATCAAGTGGTGACAGACAACGAACACCTGACAGACCTAGCCAAACCAGCTAGACATGGTCGTGCACATCTGCAATCCCAGAATTTGGGAGGTGTGTGTAGGAGGATTGGCAGTCTAGTGCCATCTTCTGCTTACAGCAAGTTTAAGAGCAGCCTAGAATACATGAGACCCTGTCTCAAAAATTGAAAATAAAAAAGAGACAGACAAAGAGACAAGAAAGAAGGAGGGAGGGAGGAATAGAAGGAAGGAAGGGAGGGAGAAAGGAAGGGAGGGAGGGAGGAAGGAAGGAAGGAAGGAAGGAAGGAAGGAAGGAAGGAAGGAAGGAAGAGAGGGAGGGAGGGAGGGAGGGAGGAAGGAAGGAAGGAAGGAAGGAAGGAAGGAAGGAAGCAAGCAAGCAAGCAAGCAAGCAAGCAAGCAAACAAGCAAGCAAGCAAGGAAAGTGGGGAGCTGTCCTAGCTATGACCTTGAAGCACCACCCCTAGTGAGGTAGCAGGTAGCTGTTACACCTGCCTATGACCTTGAGGTACATGCCCCTGGGGCATGGCCACTTGGGGACCCTTAAGACCTGGGATGCACTTTTGTGGCTCTCTCTTCACTCCATCAGGGTTTTGGATGCTGGAACAGACCAATCAGATCTCAGGCGGAAGAACAGTGTGAGACCGTGCCTCACCCTTCTAGGATCCTGTGACAAATTTCTCTATTCTGCGTTGTGAGTTTTCTTCCCCCAAATAAATTCCTTTGCCCTTAAATCAGATTCCATGGATTTCTCCCACTAGAAGGAAGGAAGGAAGGAAGGAAGGAAGGAAGGAAGGAAGGAAGGAAGGAAGGAAGGAAGGGTGGACTGGTGAAGTTGTGAGATGAGTAAAGGCACTTGTATTACAGCCTTACAAGCTGATTTTGATCCCCAGGACCCTCATGGTGGAAGGAAATAACTAACTCCTTCTGGTTGTCTTTTGACCTCCATATATACACTGTGGCATGGGCATGAATTCAAAGTGTGTGTGTGTGTGTGTGTGTGTGTGTGTGTGTGTGTGTGTCACAAATACATACACAAAAATAAATAAATGTAATAAAAAGTTTAAGTGAAAAAAGGAAGAGAAGAGAAGGAAAAGAAGTCAATTCTAGAGGTAGTTTGCTAAACCTGTTTTAAGGTATGAGATCCAAGAGACAGAAGAGACTTGGGAAAATGGATATTACCTTCTATTGTGGATATGGTAAGAGGGTCCTGCATGGAATTCTTCAAGGGACAAAGAGTATTTGGAATGGACAAGATAGAGTCCAACAGAAGATGAACAGGTACAAAAAGGTGAGTCCCAACATATCTAGAATTACTGCTGTCATTGTTTTCTTTTTATTGATGTGACAAATACTATGACTGTGGTGGTTTGAATGAAAATGCCCCCCATAGGCTCATATACTTGAGTGCTTGGTCCCCACTTACTAAAACTATTGGGAAAGGATTAGGAAGTGTGACCTTGTTGAAGGAGGTGTGTCCCTGAGGGTGGGCTTTGAGGTTTCAAAAGCCAAGCCAATCCCAGTCCAGGCCCAGTCTCTCTCTCTCTAGAAAGATAGATGGATAGATAGATAGATAGATAGATAGATAGATACATAGACAGATAGATAGATGATAGATAGATAGAGAGATGATAGATAGATAGATGATTGATAGATGATAAATAGAGAGATAGATAGATAGAGATAGATAGATAGATAGATAGATAGATAGATAGATAGATAGATAGATAGATAGATAGACAGAGATCTGCCTGCAACTTGTGGATCAGATGTGAACTCCCAGCTACTTCTCCAGCACCATGCCTACTGCCACACTCCTCGCCATGGACTAATCTTCTGAAACTGTAAGCAAGCCCCTAACTAAATGCTTTCTTTTGTGAGAGTTGCCTTAGTCATGGTATTTCTCCACAGCAACAGAACAGTACCTAAGACAATAACTAAAAGCAAGTTGGGAAGGCAAGAGTTTATTTCATCTTAAGGATTGTAGTCCATCATTCAGGGAAGTCAGGACAGTAACTCAAGCAGAGCCTGGAGGCAGGAACTGATTCAGAGGCCATGGAAGAGAGTGCTGATTACCGGCTTCCTCCTTATGCCTTGCTCAGGCCACTTTTTTATAACTCCCAAGACTACCTGCCGGGGGTAGCACCTTCCACAGTGGGTTGGCCCTTCCTGAATCAATCACTAATCAAAAAATGTCACATAGACTTTGCCTACAGGCCAGTCTAATGGAATCCATTCCTCAATTAAGAGTCCCCTCCCAGGTTACTTTAGCTTGTGTCGAGTTGACACAAAACCAACCAGCACAACTGCCTCTCTTGACACTCTTTTTTTTTTAAATTCATGTATATGTGTGCCCTGTCATCATGCACACCAGAGGAGGGAGTCAGATCCCCTTAGAGACGGTTGTGAGTCACCATGTGATTGCTGGGAATTGAACTCTTGACCTCTGAAAGGGCAGTTAAGTGCTCTTAACCACTGAGTCATCTCCCCAGGCCCCTCAATGCTCTTGACTCTCAATATTTCTGAACATGTTGGTGTCTGGGAAGTCACCAACTGAGTCTACACCTCTCAGGGTGAAAACAGAAGCTCAAGGCCCCTTCAGGAATGATGCAGATAGGCAACCTAGACACCATAGGTCAGATACACCCACATGAGGCATCAGTTTGGGAGTTGGTGATGTGGCACATTAGACTGGATGAGGAATCCCCTATAATAAGGTGAGATCATACATAAGGCTTTCAAAAGACATCGTAGCACCGTGATGATGTGGTCTGTGATGTCACCCAGCAGAGAGACAGATCGATTTTTCAGTCCACTAGAGGGCAGCATCGTTATACCGGATACCAGTTAGTTCTCTGTTGCAAATCTTTACAATGCCTTCTTCAATTTTGAGTCTCTAATCCTGTAGGGGTGCTGGAGACACTTAAAATTATTTCAGACATTTCTTTTCCAACTCAAAGCCATGATGAGAAGCCGCACTACATTTGCTACC